>PVLD010008341.1:0-84770 GCA_004027595.1 Dinomys branickii
CCCCCCCCCCCCCCCCCCGCTCTCCGTTCCTCCCTCCCCCAGCCTGGGGCTGCGGACCTGGCCGGGGGCACGGCGAGGCCCTGAGTCCGTCCATTCCTACGCCCAGGCTTCTATGGCTCCTGGGACACACCGACTCCCCCGCGCTTGGCCCTGTGGCTCACTGGGGAGCCCGGGGACCGCTGCAGGACGCTGCTGTCCAGCCAGGCCCAAGGCACCCAGTCGTTGTCTACTTAGTGCTTGGCAGAATGCAGGGAAGACTTGGCGGGGTTGCTCGGGGAAGCAGGCAGCGCCTTCTCCCCCTCCCTGCTAGGCGGCGGAAGTGAGAGAGGTGTGCATGCCCCTTACTCCAGCGGGCCCACCTGGCTTACCCATGGGTGGCTGACCCGCTACCCCCCTGCTCCTCTTCCTTGCCAGCTGCCTCCCGGAGCCGCCGGAGAGGGCGTCCGGGATTCCATGTCAGCCCCCCCACCCCGGGCCAGGGCCAGGGCCAGGGCCAGGGCCAGGGCGTAACCCTGAGTGTGCCGCTCCCACACTGGGGGCCCTCCCCGCCACCGGCCTGATCACTTCCTATTGGGAGAACTGGCCTAGTAGAGGTCCCGAGGCCCTCCCGGGGCAGAGGGCTCCCGGCAGGGGCTGTGTTCCCCTAGGACCATCCCCCATGGGGCCCTGGCTGGGCCTGGCTCCTCTCAGCCGGGCTCGGGGCTGTGTTTATGGCCTACCATCTCTGTGGAGACGGAGCCTGGGGGAGGGGGGGCCTCAGCCGCCTAGAAGCCAAGCCTCATGCCGGAAAGAGGACCCAACGGGGACACTGAAATTTTAATTCGTGGGTCACTTTGGGGGGGTATTTATTATTCAGTTCTGATTGGCTGCATGTGGACCAGTCAGCACCCTGGCCTGGGCTGGGAGCCACCAACTCAGCCTGGAGAGGAGGAGCAGGCCCTGCAGGGAGCCCGTGAGCCTTTGGCTTTGTGGGGAGACTGAGGCAGAGCCCATCCTGGGCCATGAGGAAGGCTTCTGGGATGGTAGTGAGGCGTCGGTGTCTTGGGGTTCTGTTGTTTCCTTGAGGCCATCTGATCTGGAGCTTGGTCCACCTGGTGGCTGCCCTCCTGGCCATGTGAGGAACTGAGGCTGGAGCCCAGGCACCCCCATGACCTAGTCAGCTTGGGTCTTTAGAGCAGCCTGGGTGTCGGGGTCGTTGGTGGGCAGAGGAGACGGTGGCATGGGGAAACAGCAGCCCAAGGTCACATTTGCAGCTAGGTCCAACCCCTGTCATGGTGCAGCCTTTCCGAAGTCCCCTGGGTGGTATGGCCTGGGCACCTGTCCACCTGTGCCTTCCAGCACCTGTCATGAATAAGCATGTGGACAGTTACCCAGGTTCTGTCTGAAGATGACATTGTGCTCAGAGAGGGCCAGCAAGACTCCCAAGGTCACCCAGCATGAGTCCCACGGCTCCAGCCTCCCAGCCTCATGAGGCAGGCACTCTGGAATGTAGGCTGTGCCAGGTGACAGCGAGGCCCTTTCCCATTCCTGTGCATCCTTAATCCCACCAACCTGTACCCAGGCCCCCAAGATGGAGAGAGCTCAGGGTTTTAAGGCTTATTATACTCAAAGGGACTGGCGTCACCTCGCCAGAGCCAAGACTCAGGGCTGGCCCTCCTGAAGCACCACTAGCTGAGCTTGGGTGAACCCAGGTGCCTCCTCTGCTCAGAGGGTCCCCCAGTAGAGTTGGCTGACCCCTGGCATTCACCCCTTCCCTCCCCACTGTAGGGTTTACCCTGGGCCAGCGCCAGCCACCTGGGATCTACTTGGATGTTGGGCTTGGGTCATCTGCCACTTGAGACGCCCTCAGAGTCCCCACCAAGTCACCTTGTGCCTTGATATGTCCCGAACTGCCCTGCAGCAGCTCTGGGTGGCAGAGACCAGCCGAACAGGCTGGGCCAGGCCTGGCTCCACCTGGGACCCATCCAGGGCCGCCACATCCCCTTGGTCAGCCTCAGCTTTTCTGTCAGTGCAACGGGACACCACTGGGGACCTTGTGGGGATATTGTCTCCAGCCCACTCTGGAACTCCACTCTGTAAGGCCCTGGGAACAGCTATTGAGCCTCTGGGCCTCAGAGGAGTGGCCCTTCCACCACCACCATCCCTGCCCTGCCCTGAGTTCCTGGGCATCTCCTGGGCCGTCTTTGGTACCCTGGCCTCAGGTTGAGGGCTCTCATAGCCTGCTGCTACCTAGGGGCTGTGTGCTAGGGGAGGGGACAGGAGACCTGGGAGGACTAGTCAGGCTGGCTGAGTTGGTTAGGTGGCCTGTGTTTGGATTCCAGCTCTGCTGTGTGACCTGGGGGGAGTCACCGCCCCTCTCTGACCCAGCTTCTTGGAACCAGCAGGGTGGGCATGGACTGCAGTGCTCATAACCATGACCAGGCCTGGTGCCCTGTGGGGAGAATCTGGCACTGGTGAGGAGGTAGGCCAGAGGGCCAGCCCCTCCATCTGTCCCCTCAGCAGGCTGTGGTCGGTCACTTGGTGGAAGTGTCTCCACCCACGCCTTTCTGGTCTAACTGGAAAATAAGGCCTGTCCCATTAGGGTATGTGTAACAGGGATCCAGCTGGATTCTGCACATCGCCAGAGCCCCTTCATCCTGGTCTTCCAGACTGAGCCCTCCCTAGCCATGCCAGGTGTGGGGCACTACAGCTGCCTCCAGATGACAAACAGGTCCACCGAGGTCACTGTGGTCTCCCGTGGACATTTGGAATGGCAGGTGGGGTTCTGCAGAGCTGGGCCTTACTTACCCCTGGGCACAGGAAGCTTTTTCTCTGTCCGTCTTGGGGATGGCAGAGGCCTCCCCTTGGAACTCAGTCTCCTTCTGGTTCTGGGCTTGCTGGCCCACGATGGCACTTAGAGTGTGGGAACAGGGTGGGCCTTGGCCCCACCCTGGAGTCGGGGTTGGGTGGACTCTCAGTGACCTCATGCCTGCCCCCGCGAATGCACACTTCCCACTGGGCCGGCCGCCTTCCTGCCTCTGGCCCTTTAAGGCCTGGGCAGGAAGCCCCTCCCCACTTAGGGCAGTAAATGGACATGTAAAATGGCCGAGGGCCCTGTGGGTCCTGTTTGCTCCAGGTCAGGCCGAGGGAGGTGGGCTGCCTGGCAGGGCAGGCCGGCAGGGGTAGGCTGGCTGGCGGTTGACAGCGCGCCTGGGCCCTGGTGACCCCAGCACTGGGAGGCAGGCTGCAGGCACCAGCCCTGCTGCACGTGTGACCTTGGGCCGGCCGCCCACCCCCAGGGCCTGCTGTACCCTCTGCTCTACTCGGTGCTCTGCGTTGCCCGCTTGCCTGGCACGTAGCAGGTGGAAGTGGGCTGGGTTCCTAGAATAACGCTGAGCAGCCAGGTCCCATGAGCTTGTTGCCCTCTTGTCCACAGAGAGTGGGCGGTGGACAGGCTGACTGGCTCAGGCACACAGTAGGTCCCCAGCAGGATTTGCTGCCTGGATGTGACCAGGCCTGTGTGTGCTGCCCTACAGGGACCCTTTTTTTCCGCTGCTGGGACCCTGAGGAAAGGACTGCTCACACTGTGCCTGTAGCTCAGTCACACAACACATGAGGAGCTGGACTTGAACCCGGGCCGCCCCGTGTGGCACCCAGTAGGTGTGCAAGGCCCCTTCTGCTCCTCTCCCTCCTCTCCCTGGGGAGCAGAGGGTCCAGCCCTCACTGAGCAGTCCCTACCCCGGAAGTGCCCTCCAGGAAGGCTGTGGGTGGCGATTACCTGCCCAGCCCCCTTGCCAGCGTCCCTTGTCCTTGGGGACCGTAGGTGGGAGGAGGCTGGGCCCCAGCCCTCACCTTACCTGGGATCTGGGGCTGGTTCCCCCGCTTTCCTGCTCCCCTCAACTTCCCAGAGTTCTGGGGTCCTTCCCAAGGACAACTACTGCTCTCCGACCTCACTACGAGTCCCCGGAAGCTGGGAGGGCGCAGCAGCTCTGGTTGAAGCACCTGAGCCTGACCCAGCCTCCTGTGTGCTGTGTGATCTTGGCTGGGTCTCAGCACCTCTCTGAGCCTCTCTGGGCTGTGGGGTGGACGAGGCCAAGGCACCTGTTTAGTTCCTAGAAGTTTCAGGACGGGACGGGCTGAAGCAAAGCCTATGTCCTGCCACTTTGGAAAGCAGTTATGGCGAGTAACCTCTGCTTGGGCCGGAGCAGGACAGGCCACTGGGGTGCTCGCCCGCCTGTCCTCCTCTGGTCCCCGCACTCCTACTGTGTGCCGCCTGGGGGAGCCAGACTGAGGGGAAGAGGGCGGCCACCTGCAGCCCAGAAGGGGCCTGCTGGGGCCTGTCCCTTGCGGCACGGCGTTCGCATTGTCAGCCCGGAAGTCCCACACAGGCGTGTGGGGGCGGGGCCGTGGCCCCCAGCTGGGTGAGGGTCTAGCCTCGGGTCCTACCCAGGGTAGGGCAGAGGGCCCCCAAGGGAAGAAGACACAGCAGCCACTTCAGGGTCCTGCTGAGTATCTGGGGCCCGTTGGTGCCATAGTGGTCTGCAGCCCCTGGGCACCCCAGCGGGCTCTGCACACATGCTTGTCTCCCTTCCCCTCCTGCAGGCAGGGTCTTGGCCCTTGTCACAGAGAGAGGCCCCCCCCCCCCCCCCCCCCCGCCAGGCCAAGGTGGGGGCGGTGACAGGGTGTGGCCAGCAGGTGCCTCCTGTTCCTGGAGAGGGCGGGCCAGGTGTTGTCAGGGCTAGTGCAGGAGCCGCCAGTCAGGGTGCATGGGCGACCCGCCCTGGGCCGCAGCCCGTGTGGACTGCCTTGCTGGATGTCTGGCCAGAGTTCTCGCCGTCTCTGGGCCCTGATTTTCTCATCTGTCACGTTGGGACCACAATACTCCTGGGAGCTTTCCTGGCATGGCCAGCCTTCCCCAGGCCTGGCTCTTGGGCCAAGAGGGTTTGGCAGAACAGGGGTCTCAGAGAGAGAGAGCTCTTTAGACCCAGCCGGGGCATCTTGACCCTTGAAATAGGGCTGGTGCAGTCACTGGCCCTGGGTATGGCCCTGGGGGGAAGCCAGGGTGGCCTCGTCCAGGGACAGTGGAAGAGGCACCGCAGGGCCGAGTCACTTGGACCACTTTGGGTCCCAGCACCAAGGCCCCCAGGACACCAGGCTGGGAGCCCCAGCTCATACGAGGGAGGATGGCCCAGTGGACCGTAGCCATCTTGGGGGCTCTGGTGGCCTTGGCCAGAGTTTCTTCTGTGGTCTGTGGGCCGCCCTTGGCGAAGAGGGGTCGCCCTGTCTGATCCGAGCCCCATCTGTCCACACATGGCCCGAGGTGCGGGGCCAGACGGCAGATGGCAGGGGGTGGAAGCCACCACAGGGACTCCTCAGCAGCTTTCCGGGGCCGTGGCGCGTGCAGGGTCCTCCCAACCCAGGCCCCCCTGTTCCTGGCAGCCACATCTGAGCCACCCCTCCCCACTGCAGGCGGCTGGGTGGAGGAAGGGGGGGCCCCAGCAGCTGGTGCGGCGGGAAAGAGGGTGGGTGGAGGGCCAGAGCCCTGGCAGTGAGCAGGCCGCACAAAGGCCTCTGTGTGGCCACAGCAGACCCTATGCCCAGGGCTGCCAGGGTGGACAGACACTGGACCACCGGGTGAGACCCCAGCCAGAGGGGTCCCATGGACCCCAGGAGACCCGGCTTGAGCCCTGTCCATGGGGAGAGACCCGGGAGGGCCAGCCCAGCCCAGAGGAACCGGAGGAGCATGGTTGGCTTGGGTGGCGTGGGGCTCCCTGGAGAGGGTGGAGGGCTGGGGACAGGAGCCAGAGGTTGCACAAGGGCCTGGGTGGGCGGATGAGTCACAGCTCAGGGGAGAGCGGAAAGGAAGAGGTGGAGGAGAGGAGTGGGTTGGATGGGCCTCTAGGGCCCTATACCTCCAGGAGCCAGGGCCCATTTGGCAGATGGGGAGACTGAGGCTCAGAGAGCAGCAGGACCTCGCTGCAGGCTTCAGCAGCAGAACTGGGCGAAGGCCTCGGGCCTGGCCCCTTTTGGGGCCTCGCCTGGGTGCGACCTAGCTTTCCCTCTTACTCACTGCCAGACTGAGCCCGTCCTGGGGGCCCACGGGAAGGAAGAGGTTTGTCCACTGCTGCCAGCCCTGTCCCAGTGGGACACACCCACTGTGCCCTTGAACCCAGCCAGGTCTTGGCCCGGGTGCCCAGGGCCAAGTTGGGGTAGTGTAGCTTTGCCCTTGCCAAGTGGTTACAACCGGATCCCTCCAAGGTTCTTTTTTTCTTCCTCCTGGGAGTCAAGGTGTCAGGGGTTGGGGGGCTCAGACAGGCCCAGCTCAGAGGAGGGATCTTGTGACTGTCCCTGCCTGGCGCCTCAGACGCCTCCAGGTGCCCTGTGACAGGGGTTCCCAGGGCCCTCCCTTTTTTTTTTTTTTTTTTTTTTGCGGTACTGGGGATTGAACTCAGGACCCTGCGCTTGCTAGGCAGGCGCTTATTCCACTGAGCTATATCCCCAGCCCTGGGCCCTCCCATTGAGGGGTGCCAGTGTCCCCTCCTCTCTGCAGCCAGAGTAGGTTTCACCAACATAATCTCATGGATAAAATGGATTAGGGTTAAAGCTGGGCATGGTGATGCACGCCTATAATCCCAGCACTCAGAAGGCTGAGGCAGGAGGATTGCCTGGAGTTGAAGGCCAGTTTGGCCTACATAGTGAGTTCAAGTCCAGCCTGGACTATAGAGCAAGACTCTTGTCTCCCCCTGCAAAAAAAAAAGACTAAGGCCTTTGAGTATTCCCATGCACAGCTGTTAAACTAAGGCTGGAGGAAATAACATGCGAGCGCCGTGATGTACAGCTGGGGAAACCAAGGCCAGCCATGAGATCAGCTGTTCCCACCCCAGGTTCCCGGGCACAGGACCACCATGCTCACTGACAATGTTCTGCCTTCCATGCCCCGCAGGTCTTGGCGCGGAAGATGGCCGGCGGTGTGGACGGCCCCATTGGGATCCCGTTCCCCGACCACAGCAGTGACATCCTGAGCGGGCTGAACGAGCAGCGCACGCAGGGGCTGCTGTGCGACGTGGTGATCCTGGTGGAGGGCCGCGAGTTCCCCACACACCGCTCGGTGCTGGCCGCCTGCAGCCAGTACTTCAAGAAGCTGTTCACGTCGGGTGCCGTGGTGGACCAGCAGAACGTGTATGAGATCGACTTTGTGAGCGCCGAGGCGCTCACTGCGCTCATGGACTTCGCCTACACCGCCACGCTGACGGTGAGCACGGCGAACGTGGGTGACATCCTCAGCGCCGCGCGCCTGCTTGAAATCCCAGCCGTGAGCCACGTGTGCGCCGACCTCCTGGACCGGCAGATCCTGGCGGCTGATGCAGGTGGCGACGCGGGCCAGCTCGACCTCGTGGACCAGGTGGACCAGCGCAACCTGCTACGTGCCAAGGAGTACCTGGAGTTCTTCCAGAGCAACCCCATGAACAGCCTGCCCCCTGCCGCTGCGGCTGCCGCCGCCGCTGCCGCCAACTTCCCGTGGTCCGCCTTTGGGGCGTCCGATGATGACCTAGATGCCACCAAAGAGGCCGTGGCAGCGGCCGTGGCAGCCGTGGCTGCGGGAGATTGCAATGGCTTGGACTTCTATGGGCCGGGCCCTCCTGCCGACCGGCCCCCAGCAGGTGACGGAGATGAGGGCGACAGCAAGCCAGGTCTGTGGCCAGAGCAGGATGAGGATGCTCCAGCCACTGCCACTGCAGGCAGTCTCTTCCAGCCACCCGTGGCCCCGCCGGCTGCCACACAGAATGGCCACTATGGCCGCACCGGCGAAGAGGAGGCAGCTTCACTCTCAGAGGCGGCGCCTGAGCCCGGGGACTCACCAGGTTTCCTGTCAGGCACGGCGGAGGGCGAGGATGGGGATGCGGGTGATGTGGACGGACTGGCGGCCAGCACGCTGCTGCAGCAGATGATGTCGTCGGTGGGCCGGTCGGGGGCCCTGGCAGGCGGGGACAGTGACGAGGAGTCGCGGGCCGATGACAAGGGCGTCATGGACTACTACCTGAAGTACTTCAGCGGCGCCCACGAGGGTGATGTGTACCCAGCGTGGTCACAGAAGGGTGAGAAGAAGATCCGAGCCAAGGCCTTCCAGAAGTGCCCCATCTGTGAGAAGGTCATCCAGGGGGCCGGCAAGCTGCCACGCCACATCCGCACGCACACTGGCGAGAAGCCGTATGAGTGTAACATCTGCAAGGTCCGCTTCACCAGGTAAGCTCCTTAATCCCCGCCGCACCTCTCAAACGATTCTTGTTTGTCCTCACAGGTGGGTGGCCCTGACAGGGAGAAGGGCAGTGACAGCTCAGGCGTGGAAGGAACCACCACATCAAAACAGTGTGGCCAGGCACAGTAGTGTGCGCCTGTGACCCTGGCATTCTGGGAGGCTGAGGCAGGAGGATATTACTCAGTGCAAGGGCCTGAGTTCAATCCCCAGTACAGAAACCCCCCACACACAGTGTATGAGGTGTGAAGAACCTGCTAGAGATGGGGTGGAGAGCCGGCCTTGTTAACCTGTGTTGAAGGAGAAAGTCTGAGCTTTCTTGGCTACGGGAGGAGAAACCCTCTTACAGAGAACTTTGGTTGGGGAGGGGGGTCGTTGGCTTCATTTAACCAGCGTTTATTTATTTATTATATATTTATTTCGTTCTCAGCTCTTTATTTTTTATTTTGAGACAGGGTCTCACCAACTCATTAAGATTTGCCCAGGCTGGGCTTGAACTGCGATCCTCCTGCCTCAGCCTCCCAAAGTGCTGGGATGACAGGTGTGTGTCACCATGCCCAGTTTGGTCGGCATTTCTTAAGTACCCGCTGTGTGCTGGGTTCTGTTCAAGCACAGAAGAACACAGTAGTGGACAGACAGGGCCCAAGCCCTGTGGGGCTACCAAGGGAGAGAGTGCTAGTGGAGAGATTTGAGTTGAGTCTGGAAGGAGCTGTGGGAAAATTGTTCTCGGCTGGCAGCAGCTTGTGCAAAGGCCCTGAGGCCGGTTCGGCTGGGACTGCCACCCGTGGAGGTGAAGGTCCCGGGCAGGAGCCGCGGGGCTTGGTCCCTGAGCTGGAAGAGTTCAAGGTCAGGCCAGCGGTTTCCAATTGGGCCTTAGGAGTCCAGAGGTGGCTGGCTGGCCGGCCCATGTGGACTGAGGGCGGGCCAGCCTGGTGGGGGTGGGGGGCTGGCAGCAGGGACCCAGCCAGGCTGAGTGACTCAGCGTCACCCCCTGCCCCCAGCCTGGCCGCGCTGGGGTTCCCCAGCCACGCCTCTCAAGGCTGAAGAAAGAGGCCATTGTCCCAGCTTCCTGGCCCCACCCCACAGGACAGGAACCAGGGCTTGACCCCCTCCCCAGCAGCTGGGCAAGGAAGGCGCGGTTGGGCTCTAGCACCCAGGGGTGCCAGGTGGGGGCAAAGGGCACAGGCAGGCACCGGGCAGTCTGCTGTGTGGGTTTGGGGTGCTGGAGGTCTTGGGAGCCTCTTCCAGGTAGGAGTCCACAGGGGACCTCTAAGTAAGCTCAGGAGGGGGCAGTGTGGTGGTGGGGCCCTGTGCAGTGACCCGGCCTACCGTCCACCTGCTGTCAGCACCACGGCCACCCTGACTGCAGGCCCATTCTGCTTTCACTGTGACTTAGCCTGAATCTGGCCACACCCACCCAGTCCCAACCTGGGGCTGGTCCCACCTGCCAGTCAGGAAAACTGAGGCACAGGGAGATCCCAGCAGGACCATTTCTCCTCAGGCCCCCGGGGACTTGCTTCCTCCTTGTGCCCCCTTTGGGGCCCCCCACCCCCGCCCTCCTGCAGGCCCAGGAGCCCAGGGGCCCCTCTGAGTCACACCAGGCAGCGCGTTGAGTAAGCAGGGCCTGTGGCAGCCGGGGCTATAATTACCCGGCCGGGGCTCGGGCTCGGGATGACGAAACGCGCTGCCTCCACCCCCACCCCGCCTCTGCGTGGCCCCTGGCCCGCTGTGCAGCCCTGGGTAGGTCATTTCCCCTCTCTGGGCCACCTAGCTTCTGCCAGGAGAATGCTGTACAGCAAGAGGGAAGTGTAGTCCGCGCTGGGCCATCTGCTCGGGCCTGAGCCGAGCCCCTGAGAGGCCTTTCCGGAGGGCTTTGTTGAAGTCAGAGGAAGCAGCCGGATCCCCAGAGCTATTTGATCAGGAGTTCGTTGTAGTCCAAATTCTGTTGGCTCAAGCAGGGCCCCAGCGCTGTGGAGTGGGCAGAAGTCAAGGTGCAGAGAGCTTCAAAGAGCCCTGGAAGACTTGGAGCACATAGAGATGTCAGTGCCAGAAGGAGGGACCTGGGGCTGTAGGAGCCTAGGGCAGGAACAGCGTCTTTGGGGGATGGAAAAGGCAGAGCAGCGCAGTGAGCCCTTGAGGGATGAATAGGAGTTCATCAGCATTTGCACTACAGAAACTGTGTCTGCGCAGGTCATTTCCCTTCTCTGGATGTCAGAAGGAAAAATCTCAGAGCGGCTCTGATGCCAGGCATGAGGGTCAGCAGCAGGGAGCAGGTTAGGTGCCCAGCAGGGCTCCTGAGACCCGGTCACCCCTCCTGGCCTGTGAATTCCAGGCTGCTCCATCAGTGGAGAGCAGCACCGTGTAGTAGGAGTCCCACAGGAGATGCCTACATCACTTCAGATTTTTTTTTTTTTTTTTTTTTTTTCTTTTTGAGACAGGGTCTTGCTATGCAGCTTAGGCTGGCCTTGAGCTCACTTTGTAGCCCAGGCTGGTCTTGAACTCACAATGATTCTCCTGCCTCAGCCTCCCAAGTACTGAGATTACAGGGCGCGCCGGCTGTTAGTTCAGATTTTATGGCAGCCACATGAAAGGGAAAAAGTGAGAGTGAACGGGCAAAAGTAGTTTTTTGTCTGTTTTATAAAAGTGAATCGAGGGGCTGGGGATATAGCTCAGTGGAGTAAGCGCTTGCCTAGCAAGCGCAGGGTCCTGAGTTCGATCCCCAGTACCGCAAAAAAAAAAAAAAGTGAATCGATCCATTTCACTGATCAATATACAAAATTACTAATATACTGTTTTATGTTACCTTGCATATCAAAGGCTTTTGGGGAGGTTGGGTTTTGTTTTTTTTTTGTTTGTTTTTTTGAGACAGGGTCTCACTATACTTTTCAGGCTGGCCTTGAACTCACTGTGCAACCCAGGCTGATCTGAAGCTTGCAGCAATCTTCCTACCTCAGCCTCCCAAATGCTAGGATTATAGCTGCACACCACCATGTCTGGCTAAAAAAACTCTTTAGTCCACGGTACCTTTTTTTTTTGGTACCAGGGATCGAACTCAGGACCTTGTACTTGCACGCGCTTGTGCCACTGAGCTATATCCCTGGCCCCAGGGTACCTTTAGTAATTCCAGCACCTCTCAGTTTGGAGGGCTTGAGAACCACGTGTGACCAGCGGCCACTGTAGAGGGACAGGCTGTAACCTGGGCCTTAGTAGCCCCAGGGCTGATACAGTGACCAGGTTTGTGGGCTAAAGGCCTCTGGTTGAGCCTGATCTGTGCTGTTCCCTGTGGGGTAAGATGGCAGGAAGTGTCAGGTGGCCATGGGGTGTGGGGCCAAGGCGGTGACATCGACCCCAGATTTGACAGCAAGGATTTGGAGGACATGTGTCTGGGGACAGCACCTCCAAAGGCCCTGGAGCAGGCTGTCTCCAAGTGTGTTGGGGCCACAGGAGCCAGTGTGGTCAGGCTGGACCTGTCGGGATGCAGAGGGTTGCCAGGGGGACTCAGTGGCTGAAGTGACCACCTTCCCCAAGACTGAAGGATGTTTTGGGTTATAGAACTTTGAGCGCTAACACCAGTATGTTTGGTCACCCCATCTGTCCCCAAGTGCCCCGGCAACTGGCTGGACCAAAGGGGCCTTTGCTCGCTTCATTTCCTCTCGTATTTTCAGCCCTCAGAGCAGGGCTCAGGCACACATGCTGTTACCGTAGAGCTCAGGAGACTGAAGCGGGAGGGTTGCACATTTGAGCCTAACCTGGGCAACTTACAGATTTAGCAAGATCGTCCCCAATTAAACAAGAAGAAGGCCTGGGGAGGTAGGTCAGTGGTGAGGACTTGCCTAGCATGTGGGTGGGAGTTCCAGGGTTCTTGCTCTCTAATTTTTTTTTTGTTTGGCAGGGGGGAGTTGTTGGTTTCTTTGAGAAGTTGCCAAGGCTGGCCATGAAATTTCTGTCCTCACGCCTTAGCCTTCCTAGTGCTGAGATTACAGATATGCACCACCATGCCTGCAAAAATAATAGTAGAAAAAAAAGGCTGGGGTGTAGCTAGGTGGTAGAACACTGATCTGTCATCAAAACAGACACCTGTGCGTGGCAGAGGCCCCTTGTCCTCTCCTTCTGAGCATCAAGGAGAAAGTGGTTCAGAGAGGTTTAGCATTTGCCTGGGGCCCACACAGGGCTCCCGCAGCCCTCAGAACTGGGGCGTCCCCGGGTGGCCAGGACAACAGGGATCCCAGGCTGGGTGCTGACCGTGCATGCCGCCATCCCATCCCCGCAGGCAGGACAAGCTGAAGGTGCACATGCGGAAGCACACAGGTGAGAAGCCCTACCTGTGCCAGCAGTGCGGCGCTGCCTTCGCGCACAACTACGACCTGAAGAACCACATGCGCGTGCACACCGGCCTGAGGCCCTACCAGTGCGACAGCTGCTGCAAGACCTTCGTGCGCTCCGACCACCTGCACAGGCACCTCAAGAAGGACGGTTGCAACGGGGTCCCTTCCCGCCGAGGCCGCAAGCCCCGTGTCCGGGGAGGGGCCCCCGACCCCACTGTGGGAACCGGCGTACCACCCCCCGGCGCCCCCAGCTCTGCGCCCCCCGGCTCCCCCGACGTCGCCACCGCTGCCGCTGCCGCCACTGCCCGGCGCAACGGTCAGGAGAAGCACTTTAAGGACCAAGAGGAGGACGAGGAGGCCGCCAGCCCTGATGGCTCCTCGGGCCGGTTGAATGTAGCGGGCGCCGCTGGTGGAGATGACAGCGGAGGTGGCCCTGGGGCCACCACCGACGGTAACTTCGCAGCTGGACTCGCCTAAAAACCAAAAACAGAAACCCGAGACAGACAGAGAGAGAGAGCGAGAGAGCGAGAGAGAGCTAACCACCCACCCCCCAAAACACACAAAAAAAGAAAATCTATCTATATACAGATATCTATATCTATATATATATATATACAGATATATATATATGAGCGTCACGGATCTAGGATAGTGCTTTTCTCCGATTCCTCTCCTTCCTGGCGTTTTTCTCCCTCTGCAGGATCCCCTTCCTCCATGGCTCCTGTGTGCCCCCCGCCCTGACCCCGTCCAGATGTCACTGACTGGGCTTCGGGGCTCGGGGTGGGGGGCTCTGTGGGGCACAAGGATTCCGAGCCTGCCCCCACCCCAAACCTGGGTGTCCAGCGTGGATTCTGGGGCCTCCTCCCAGGTCTGGGCTGGGGTGATGGTGAAATGGGGGGGACCGAGGGGCTGGGGAGTTCCCTTCCTTCCCCCTGCTGGTTTCTATGAGTCTTTCAGACAAGACCTTAAACATGATTTCTGTCTGCTCTGAGCGGACGTTAAAACAGTCCCTGTCCCTGAACTCCACCCTTCTTCCTCAGGGCACTTAGCAAGTGGGGGTCTCCCCGCCGATCCCCCCAGGGCCTCCCGCCTCAACCCCGCCTGTGGTCTGGCTCCTCCACACCTCCTGGCCGCTCAGACAAATCTATTTATTTCCAGGCCTGGAGAAAGGGGCCAGGACTGGGGGGGCAGGGGTGGGGGGGCCAGGGGGCACCAGGGTGGCTCTAGGACCTCCTGCCATCTTCCGTCACGGCACTTACAATCGGTGGGACCCCAGGGCCACCCCTCAGGCCCCCCCTGTCCTGACCGGCCCCCCCACCTCTGTTTAGAGTCAAAGCTTCTGTCCCCCCCATCCCGAGCCCTTCCCTGACTTTTTAAAGCACTTTTTAGATTTTTTCTTTTCCTCCTTAAAAAAATTTATATATAGATATATATAGATATATATATAATATTTCCTAGAGG
The DNA here is from genome assembly GCA_004027595.1 of Dinomys branickii. Taxonomy (NCBI): domain Eukaryota; kingdom Metazoa; phylum Chordata; class Mammalia; order Rodentia; family Dinomyidae; genus Dinomys; species Dinomys branickii. The sequence continues at coordinate 14,020 of PVLD010008341.1, forward strand.
AGCAGGTGACCGCGTGGGGTGACTCTGGCCAAGATCGGAGGGGACCCAGGGTCTCAGGAAAGCAGGCACAAGAGATTGAGTAGGAGAGTCCAGGTGTCCAATGTCACAAAAGCAATAAAAAAAAAATCAAAGATTTTACAAAATGGGAAGGAAGAAAACAAAACAAAACAAAACATGACCGCAACCAACCACATCAGAAGTCTTGGCACTTTGTAACAGAACGGGTACTTTATCTTAATTCTTAATTTAAAACTATGTTTACAAGTTGTAACCAACTTCTATGAAAAGTTGAAAAGACAAAAAAAAAAAAGCAAGAGAGAGAGAGAGAGAAAGCAAAAGAATTCCTAAACGTCAATTTATTTTTGTACAAAATAATAATAAAAAAAAACCCACCACAAAACAGAATCCACGTCTGTTCCCCAAGGCCAAGGGGGGGTGGACAGGAGGCCATCAGAAGGGACCAGAGGGGCTCTGAGGGCCCCTCTGCCAAAGGAGCCCGCGCCAAGGGCAGGACCTCGGGGGTCCCCCCCAAGCTGGTGCCATGTCAGCCCCGCCCTCCCCTCCTGCCCCTTTTTTTTGGCCTTTGCACCTGCCTGACGGCCACCTCTTCCATGGCACCTTCTTCCTCTTCGCCCAGCTCAGGGATGGGCCCAAGACAGGACTGGCCTCTCAACCAGCCGGACCAACCCACCCACCCCGTGTCCGCACCACCCCTGCCCTCCAACATGGCCATCCTCGTGCGTGGCCACCCAGGGGCTGCCATATTGGAGGTGCTATGTTACCTCCTCCAAGTCCTTCCTCAAGGGGGCAACAGGACAGGGGTCCCCTCCTCCAGGGCCTTGCATCTCCCCTTCCAGGCACCCCTCCCTTTTTACTCAAAGGCACTGACTGTAACCCGGGGACTGGCACCTGCTTCCCCCCAACCCCTGGCCCCCAAAAGGCCCGGCACACACCGGGCCACAGGCCACGGACATGGCCCGGGTTTGGGTGATGTTGCTGCCAGATGCCAGGATGCCCCACCCCAACCCCATCCTGCCAAGGCAGAGCCCAGTGTGCAGCCCTGTAAGTAGATTTCTGCTGGACTGAGACCCCGCTTCCTGTCGAGGCCCCATGGGTGTGGAAGGGTGTCCCTGTGTGCCCCCCACTCCTGTCCCTTCCCAGCACCCTGTCTGTGACAAAGTCTTCTGTCTTTCGTTTTTAAAGGGAAGCTTTTAAGAAGGCCATTTTTGATAATTGTTTCTACTGGAGAGATTTTGTTTCCCTCCCTCCTTCCCAGCCCATAAGGGCCCCCCCAGGATGTCTCAGGATTCCCTTCTAGGGCCCACAGAAGGGCCCTGCCCAGGGCTGGGTGGGGCCAGCCTTGATTGTACCCTAGTGTCACCAGGTGAGCTGTTCTGGAGAAGTGACAAGGCTGAGCAGAGAACTCCAGTACCCCAGCTGGGGAGCTCGGCCCCATCTCCCAGAGAGGTCTCCTAAGGGGTGAGTTCTCTTTCCCCCACATACCCTCTTTGCAATAAAACCAACTCTCAAATCCTAGATGTCATCTTGGCCAGTGGAAGTCACCAGACTTGTGGGACAGCGCTTGGGGACTCTTGGTGGGAGAGGGGGCCGTGGCCTGTCAGCAACACTTTAACACAAACCTCTGGAATTGCACTAAACTCTCACCCCTAGCTCCGCACTAGCTTTCCCCTGTCCTTCCCGTCCACTCTGCCTTAACCGCCAGCTCGTCCCGGGGGCCGCCGTGGCTGCATGGGCCCAGAGCCGGGACCCCCGCAGCCCCCAGCCCAGGCCCTACCCCAACTCTGCGCAATCACATACTGTATATAGACGTGGATCAATTTTTATTTTTATTCTTTAAATTAAGGTCGTGATAAAGTGTTGCCAAAGATACTGCTGAATTTTTCACGTTTCAGGAAAAGGTGTTTGAGGAGGGTTGGGCTTGCTTGTCTGGGAGGATGCTGCAGAAAGGGTTGTTGGGTTTTTTGTTTGGTTTGGTTTGGTTGTTTGGGTTTTTTTGTTTTGTGTTTTTTGTTGTTGTTTTTGTTTTTATTTTTTAACTGCCTGGTACAAAAAAAAAAAAACAAGAAAAAGCGGAATTGTTATTTCCATCCTCATGCTGATGTTGCTTGGATGACTGTGTGTGTGAGCGAGAGAGAGGGCCAGGCTAGGGGTGCTCCAGGCCTGGGCCCCTGGAGTCCAGAGGAGGCACAGCTGGAGACCCTGACCTGGAGATCCCCAGCCTGTGGGGACCCCTGAGAGAGAAAGGAACATCCTCCAGATGCCGCTCCTTGCCTCTCCCCACCTCTGCCTTTGAGATTAAGGGGGAAAAAAAGTTTTAAAAATTAAAAAAAAAAATTTCTAACCAGTGAATGTAAAGTGGCAGACCAGGCCCAGCCTGGCACAGGTGTGGGCCTGTGCCCTGCCAGACTGCAGAGGGCGGTACCAAAGTCAGCTCAGCCGGAGGCTGTCCGGCTCGGCCGTCTAGTGCTGTCACCATGGCACTCAGTTGTCCCTGTGCTTCCTTCGGAGGAGCCCCTCCAGTGCTAAAGGAGGGTCCCCAGCCCTTTCCTGGAGGCAGGTGGGTGGCCAGGGAGATTTGGCATTACTTGGCCTAGGGGCCACGGTGAGCATAGCCTTGTAGGGTTGAGCGAAGCAGGGGTCGCCCCTACCCACAAGGACGGACACAGACCAGGCAGCCAGAATTAGTGGAGGTGAACAGACTGAAAGGCAAAACAAAAAAAAAGTTAAAAAAAAAAATAAAAAAACAAAACAAAAAAAGCAAAAATCCTATTTTTTGAGAAAGAAAGATATTTATATTTGCAGTTTTATTTTAAAAAGTTATTTAAGCTGAGAAAGCGGCCTTCCCAGAGGTGGGGTGGGGGGGCTGGCACAGGACGGGTCAGGGGTCTGGGGTTGCAGCCACCGAGGCCACAATCTCAGAGTTCAACAGCTTGCACTAAATACAGAGATGTACAGTGGGGGCCTGGGGGGCAGCAGGGCCAGGAGGCAGGGGGCTGGGGCTGCCCGAGCTCTGCGTGGGAACCCCAATGCTCAGGCGCCCCTGCCCTGCCCAGGCTGACATGAGGTGCCTTGGATGGGGGGCTGGGCCTGGCGAGGGGTGTGGGGCGGTGCCGGGGTTGCAGAGCACAGCACAGAGCAGACATTCCATGGACTGTATTTGAGAGTCTTTATAAAGTGTGGGAGACTTAAAAAATTCAATTGATAAAAATGCACTTTTGGGGGTGGGGGGAGATGCTTTAAAAGTAATAAAAAAACAGACAAAAAACAAAAATCATTTTTCTTGTACATAAAAAAAAGGAAAAAAAAAACCACTAAACGCAGCCTGTTAAGACCGCTGCTGCCTCGTTGCTTGATTCTGATGTTTTTGTGTGTTCTTGGGGGAACGGGGTGGGGCAGGGAGGGAGGGCCTGTGGTGCTGACTCTTATCTGGACCCTTATCTGGGGTTCCCTGGGGGACAGGCCGGCCTGAGTTTGGTTGGTTCAGACCCCTGCCCGGCCTTTCCCTCCTGGACCATGGACAGTGGGCAGAGCGGCTGGTGATTGGGGTGCGGTCGGGGTATCGGGGAGCCCCAGCTGGGAAGGTGAACCATAGCCTGGGGTGTGGACGTGGGCCTGTGGGGCCTGGAAGGTGCCTGAAAGCAGGAGGGGGCAGGTGAGCCTGAAGAACCTGCTGGGCAGGGTCCCTGGGCACCTCCAGCTTGGCCCTGCTGGCTGCCAGGTACACAGTCAGAAGCTTTAGCTGGCTGGGGACCACTTCCTGTCCCATGGAAGGAAGTAGACCCGGAGCTCTCACTGGGAAGGGGCCTGGGCCGCACCCCCACTGCGGGTGAGAGGCACCTAACAGCTATCTATAGGGACCCCGGCCCGTGCACACACCCATCAGTGTCCTCTGTGCAGGCAGCAAGGCTGGGGGGGCAGGGCCTTCACGTCAAGCTTTTGTAGGAGGCGCAGGGAATCCACAGGCAGCGTCTGGAAGCCACCACCTGGTCCTAGAACCTCCCATCACATGAACCCTGACAACTGCCCTGGCTCAGAAAGGCCAAGTCACTTGCATATCTGCAGTCACCTGGGGTTGACCATCCTGGAACACAGGCTGGGCCCAGAGCCCATGTGGTGAGAGCCCAGGGAGACCAGGGCCTCTGGACCAGGAGACCGGAAGGAAGCAGCGTCAGCAAGCAGTGGCTCAGGCCCCCTGGGCCTCCTTACCCCAGCTACTTTTAATTTCATCAAGATTTAAAACCCTTTATGCGTAAGTGGGCTCATATATTCAAGAGAATGGTATGACCCTCACCTCGGTGGAATTCCAGAACACATATTACCCCAAAGGAAGCCCATCCATTCCCATGATTGGTCACCCCAACCCCAGGCGACTTCCTGTCTCTGGATTTGCCTGTCCTGGACGTTTCCTGCCCGTTGAGCCCATCCTGTGTGTCTTTCTGTCTGGCATCTCTCACTGAGCATGGCGTCCTCAAGGTCCATCCATGCTGTGATCACAGTCCCTCTCAGTGACGTTCTGGTGTGGGGATGAGCTGGCCGTGTGCGTCCCTCCACGTGAGGGCGGGTCTGTTCCATTGCCGGGGTTGCCGCTGCTGTCCGTGTACGAGCTTTGGTGTGCACACGCCTGCCTTGGCCCCGTGCCTAGCCGTGCAACTGCTGAGTCACTGCAGGCCCAGGGTTGAGTTTTTGCCTGCGGGTGCTGAGTCGGGAGCCCCAGCCTCCATGTGTGAGGTGAGGTGAGGTGAGGTGAGCGCTCGCCACTGAGCCTCCAGCCGCAGTGCTGAGCTCTGGTCCCCACCCTGTGGCTGTTCCCACCTTGCATCCGGCCATGAGCTCTCTGATCCCAGCATTCTGTAGGTGTTGAGTAGCATCTCCTGGATTCCTTTCCGCCGGTACAGATCACCAGTGTGTGTCCTGATTGGCTATTTGTCCATTCAGGTAGACAAGGACAACCTTGGCATTTAGAGGTTCTGAATCCTGTGTCAGATGCAAGCCACCTCACCCAGCCCTCACCCACCCCCCCATCCCCTAACAGAGACACGGCTTAGACCCCAAGGGTGAGAGTGGTAGGCCACTCACGGAACAAAGCACCGGTCTCTCCACAGCCCAGGGCTCAGGGCAACCCTGGGGAGGGGCCCTCATCCTCTGCTTGGTCCCCTCCTTGCTGTGGAAACCATGTGACCTATGTAAAGAAGGGCACAGAAGACACCTGTAATCCCAGCAGTCAGGAGGCTGAGGCAGGAGGATCACTGCAAGTTCTGGGCAGAGTTTTAAGATCAGCCTGAACTACAAAGCAAGACTGTCTCAAAACAAAAACTAAAAAAAATACCAGCTAGGGATACAACTTAGTGGACATTGCATGCCTGGCAAGCACAACATCATGAGTTTGATTCCTGATAACCCCCCCAAAAAACCTCAGAGTTCACTACACAGTGAATTCAAGGTCAGCTTGGACTATATAGTGAGACCTTGTCTCAAAAAAAATAATAAAAAGGGTATGGGGTTAAAAAAAAAACAACAACCAATAAACAGGACACAAAACAGATGCCTCTGTGGCTTTATGTTGACCTTTTTTATTTGCATTTTTAAAAAACAATTAAATTAGAATACAAATATTAGAAAAGAGCGGCCCTCGCGGCTGTGCGGGCGGGCAGCCGGCTGCAGCGGAGCTCGTACAGTTAAGACTGAGTGCGCCCGCCCAGGCCGCAGTCCCCTCCTCGAGACCTGAAGTGATATTGCTTCCTGATTCGGACAGTTCTGCTCAGACCGGACCGGGGGTGGGCGAGGCGGGAAAAGCACAACAGAAGGGCTGGACAGAGGGCTCCGGGGGCCCCCGCCGCCCTCCCTGCCTCCTGGGACCCCCCCGAGGCCCAGGACCTGTAGAGCCGGCAGGGGCCCCAGAGCCCCCTGGGCCTGGCTGGTTTGGTGCCAGGAGCAGGGCGGGTGGGCGGGAGTGCGCCCTCGCCTGTCCTGTTGGAAGATCAAGGCTGGGGGGAGGAGGCGCCAGGCGAAGCCTCGTACCCGTGGAAAAATCCAAGAGCGAGAGAAGGGAGAGGAACCATCCCAAATCCTGCGGGCCCTGGGGACCCCGATGGCAGGGGGCCCGTGTGGACATCCGTGCTGTTCCTAGGGAGTTAACCTGAATTGGAGTTACCGAGGTAGCTGGCTTAGGAAACGGAGACCCCCCACACACCACACAGTGCCGCACTTGGGGCCCCTGCCTCCCCCGGGGAGGTCCTGGCTGCAGCCGGGTCTTCAAAATACCAAGTTATTGCACTTTCAAAAATACATGTCGGCGGTGAGCCCCTCCCCCCAACCCACTCCATGGCTTCTTAGCTAAAATGCAGAGGGGCAAGGGAAACACGCCTGCAGAGGCAGGGCGGTTCAGGGGAGCCAGCCCATCCCCACCCGGGTCCCTGGACATCAGCTGGAATGGTCGTGGGGAGGGGACGGTGGTGCTTCCCAGGTCCTGCCTGCCGCGCCTCCCGGGATTCAGCTGTCTGTGGAGGCCCGGGCTCTGTCTGGGGGGCAGCTGCGGTGGAGGAGGCTTGCCTTGTTTTTTAAGAGTTTAAATCTTTGTTTTTTGTTTCGTTTTTTTTTTTTTTTTTTTTTTGTCATTTTACTGTTTTTTAATCCCCCCAAGAGGAGCGTCCAGAGGTCCAGGAGGCAGGAGCCAGGGGCAGGGGTGCAGAAACAAACGGACAATGAGAAGAAAAGCCAAGTCCCTCCCCCGGCGCCCGGCCGCCCGCCCTCCGCACTGAGCACCAGGAAAGTTGTGTCTGGCGGCGGTGGCCGCGGCCAGGTCAGCAGGCCGGCACCAGGCCCTTGGGCAAAGGGCAGCGGCGCTTGGGCCGGGGACCCTCTTCATCCTCCTCCTCCTCCTCCTCGTCCTCCTCATCCTCCTCCTCTTCGGATGATGAGCTGTCCAGCGTGAGGTCCACCACGTCAGCACCCGGCTTCCCGTTCTCCACGCTGCCCACTGGGACCACCCCGCCTCCTGTGCCACCCAGTGCCATGCCACCGCCACCACCGTTGACGTTGGGGGTGGGCACCAGCCCATTGGTGTCCGAGGTGCCTGCAGGCGACAGGGAAGGGGACACAGGTGTTCAAGATGCTGCCAATGAAGAGCAGGAACCGGGCCTGGCTTCCCGGCACCTCAGCATCGGTGCTATCCACCAGTGGCTTTGTGTAAAAATACACAGCAAAGGTGTGTGTAGCGGTACGCTCCTGATATCCCAGCACTTTGCAAGGCCAACGCAGGAGGATCCCAAGTCGGAGCCCAGCCTGGGTTAGCGGGACCCTGTCTCACAATAAAAAATTAAGAAGGGCTGGGGATACAGCTCAATGCAAAGGCCCTGGGTTCAATCTCCAGTTCTGAAAAACAAAACAAAAACCTGCCCAGAAGCAGGACCCAGATGAGGGGCCCAGGGGCTCACCAAGCACCAGGATGGGGCCCTGGGGGCTGCAGCTCCGCTCCTTCTCCGCACGGACGGGGCGCCAGGAGCCGTCAGCCAGGAACTCGATCTCGTCGGCATCCTCGCACTCACTCAGGATCTTGGACAGGAGCCTGGGGCAAGGCAGGTGGGCGGCTGACAGGGCTGCGTCCTCGCCCTGACCCTGGGCCTCACAGGTCACTGCGCACTGCTCTGCTCTGAGGCCACCCTCCTGTGTGAGGACATGTGCCCACCTCACCCCGAGACCACAGACCCTGGGACCCCGTACTTGGCCACATCCTGTCTGCAAATGGAGAAACAGAGACCCCAGACTGGGATGCACACTCCTGAGATCACAAGGCTGGCCTGCATTGGTCCAGTGCCGCAGCCCATGGAGAAAGTTCCCTGAGGGTGGGGCTGAGGGGCTACAAGGAGGATGTGGGGCTTAACCCAGCTTGGGCCATGACTGGCAAGCCAGCAGAGCCCATGCAACAATGCCTGAGCCCAGGACCCTCCCTCAGGCAGTCTCCTGGGCTGCACCAGGGCCCTGGCTAATGGAGACCACAGCTGGAGAGGGGTACAACCACCTGCCCTGGACCTAGAAGCCTGAAGCTGTCAGAGCTGCTGCTGCTGCTGCCACCTGGGGCCTGAGCCCACTGCTCCCAGCTGCGGGGAAGGTAGCTTGGGGTGCAGCTGCCAGGCTGGGAACAGCACCCATTCAGGCCCAGCCCACGTGTCCAGTCCTGGGCCCTCATTCCTCCCCACACTGGACCACGGGAGCAGGGGCTGGGGTCCCTCGGGGAGCACCGGAGCTCGGTGCTGGCCAGCCCCAGGTCTGTGTCCCTAGGCTGCGCCAGGTCTCGGTCCCTTCATCAGTCCAGTGGGGAGAGGCTGAGAAGCACAGCTCAGTGCTGAGCATGTGCCGTCTCTGCAGATGTCAAAAAAAGCCAGAAGACCCCAGGGCCAAGGCCTGCAGCAGGGACGAGCAGCTGAAAGAGGCGCATCCTGCCTCCCCAGCTTCAGGCAAGTGGCGCCCCAGGAAAGCTGAGATGGCAGGGCGCCTGCTGAGCAGCAGCTCTGGGGATGGGCGAGGGTGTGGCCGGGCCTGGCAGGAGCCTCCGTCAGTTGATGCAGACAACGGGGCTCGGTTTCCTGAAACCTAAAACTAGGGCAGTTTCCCTTTTGGGGAGCAAGGACCTGCCCCACCCTCTGCAGCGTGAGAGGCCTCCCAAGTTAGCCACAGGCTAGAGCCACTGGAGAAGAAGCCCACAAGCTGGGCAAGACGCCTCTTCCCACCTTCCTACAAGAAAGGGCAGCAGCGGGAGCTCTTGGGTCCCTGTCCTATCTGGGAAGGACCGGAAGCTGCAAGCTGCAGGTCACAGAGACACCATGATGGTCTGAGGCCCGGGCTCCGTGGCTATTGTGGCCAGCATGGCAAAGGCTCTGACAAGTCCTCCAGGGAGGAACCAGCTTTTGGGTCACCGAGGTTGCTGAGGCCATGTGGCCTCAGGCCACACACAAGTAAGGGCTGCGACCTCCACACTCACCCATCAATAACGAGCTGGTCATAGGGGGCTGGTTTGTCACACACCGGGCACGTCCAGGTGGGCTTCTTCTCATTCATCTGCAGGTAGAACACCGCGTCGAAGCACTGCAGGTGTGCACAGGTCTCTGCACGGCAGGGCACCGAGAGCCGCATCTTCACTAGCTGTGGGCGCAGGGAAAAGAAGAAACCCAGGCCGCCGAGGTCAGCCCTGTGCCCTCTCTGTCCTGCTGTGTTCTCCTCTTCAGCTACTGCCAAGGAACACCAAGGGGGCAAAACCACGGCCAGCCCTGCCCTCCAGGGCTCCTATGACTTGGGCGCAGCCACCCCTCTCATGGCGGAGGAATCACAGGGCCACGCGGCTCTGGTGGAGATTGGAGGGGCCTGCCACACCTACTCACCGGGCAGATGAGGGAAACCCGCACGCCGGTGGTGGCAATCTCACTGTCAGGGTCCAGACGCAGCTTCTCCTTGACTGTGGGGGGCAGGGGGGGCGGGGTGGTGTCAGAGCGGAGTGGCTGGGCTTAGCATTCTGTGCCCCCCGGAAGAGGAGCTTCCCTGATGGGGGCCTCAGTCCAGCCGCACAGCTCTGGGCTGGGGGCACCCGGGGAGCAGGCAGCCTGCCCACAGGCCTCTGCTGACTCCACATGCATTTCCAGAAAGGACAGACAGAATGTAGCCACCCGCCGGGCATGGGGGGGCGCACGCCTGTAAATCCCACCACTCGGGAGGCTGAGGCAGAAGGATCACTGCGAGTTTGAGACCAGCCTGGGCTACAAAGTGAGCTCAAGGCCAACAAGGACTGCATACGAGACCCTGTCTCAAAAAGGAAAACAAAAATGTGGCCACCCATGGAGCCCTCTGTGTGACCTTATTGCTTCTGCCACTAAGGCATTGTCCCAAGGACCTGCAGGGTCCTCAGCTGGGCCACCCTGCCTCAAACTGACTATAGCCTCTTCTGCTGCTGGGGCAGCACCACACCACAGATCCCTCATGGCACAGACCTGTACCCAGCAGGGACATGGCTTCTGCCACGTGCCCCACAGGTATGGGCTGCTCACGAAAGAATATGCAGGCCCAGAGCATGACACAGCCCATGAGGAAGTCACCAATGCTGTGGAACTTCAGGTGATCTGGGCAGCCACGAGGCCCACAGGTCCCTGGGAAGCCTTCCCCCACCTGCGGTGGGCTACTTTTTTTCTTTGTTTTGAGACAGGGCCTTCATATGTAGCTCAGGTTGGCCCTGAACTCACAGTGAACTGCCTGCCTCCCAAGCATCGGGATTACAGGCTTGTGCCACCATGCCCTGAAGCTTCTGGTTTTTCAAATCTCTACTTGGCACAAGTACAGAACAGGTAAAACCCGCCAGACCCTTTATCCTACCTCCCACCACCACCCTGCCCACTCTCTCTCCAGCAGGTGCCACTGGCAAAAGTCCAGTAAGCACTGGGTCTGCTCACACCGGGCCGGCCAGACAGTTGTCCCCTTGGCCCCTACCCTGGCCGTGTGCTCACCTAATGCCTTGCACAGCTCCGGGTGCTTCACGCCGATGGTTTCCAGCCTCTGCAGCAGTTCTGCGGAGGTCAGCTGCCGCACCAGGTAGAGGGCAGCGGAATAGCTCTGCAGGAGCCGAGCCGGGTGTCAGGAGGGGCCGGTGTCAGGAGGGGCGGGGGTCAGGGTGGGGGTGGAACAAAAAGGGGCCGCGAGGTGCACTCACCTTGCCATAGTTCCCCCACGTGACGGTGATGCGATTGGTGGCAGAGGACAGGTACATGAGGTGGGTGAGGTTGATGGGGCGGCAGGGCCTCTTGGGCTCCACTCCGGGCTTGTTGGAGGGGTAGTAGCCCTGCACGCGGACCAGCGGCTCAAGCTGCCAGCTGCAGCGTGGGTCCTCCTGTCGCAAGCCCTGCCCCTCACCCGCCCCGCCCCTTCTTCACGCCCCGCCCCCTCAGCGCCCAAGGCGAGGGCTCCTCACCGGGACTGAGCAGTAGCTGTGGTTGACCTTGACGGCAATGTTGGGTGGGTACTGGTCCTCCTGAGGACAGCTGGTGTCTGAGTAACAGATTCTGCAAAGACAACAGGGACCATTGGACCGCTTCAGGGAAAAGGGGAGGGAGGAAACTGTCCCCAATCCCAGGGCCAAGGCTGAGCACAGGGGCCAGGATGAGGGGCTGGGCGATACTCGGGGACCAGTGTCTGTGTCCCAAACAGGAGAGACAGCAGGAGGCAGCTCCAGTGTGTACAGAGGGGGACGGAGGCTGTGTCGCCAGGACAAGGGGATAAGGGTGTGCCCTGGGATACAGGCACACCTGGCCTACCTTAGGACGACCTGCACGGCCTTGACTCCAGGCTGTAGCTCTCTGTGGACGGAGGACAGCAGTCAGGGAGGCGGGCAGCCAGTACAGTGACCATCAGCTGGGGCAACCAGGGGACCCCACTGCTCCCGACCCATTACTGGAAGGTTCTAGTTATTCTGGCTCACGCGGGAAAGGGGCACCGCCCTCCGCAGGTGCAGGAGCAGCTGCCGTGGGAGGGGGGTCACACCTGGAGTTCCGGATCAGCTCCACCTGCCTGGGCGTCAGCGCGAAGATGCAGGGGCTCTCCTGCAGCTTCTCGTTATTCTGTGGGACTGAGAGCAGACAGGGTCAGAGCTGCTCTGCTTCCTGGCCAGCACCCCCTGCAAGTCCCTCCTTGGACCGGGAGAGGAGGTGGATGGACACAGGGCCACCCAGGGTGACCTCTCTTCTGGGGCCACTCTCCACAGTCTGGGATTCTGGGGACACAGCCTTGCCTGCTACTGCCCACTGAGGGCCCCCGCGGACCAGCACTGTGCAGAAAGGGGGAAGACACACTCCCGTTCCTTCTCCCTCGGGTGGCACAGGTCCTGGCCCTGGCCCTCCCTCCACCAGCCACTGGAGCCAGCGCTGCTGTGGGTACTTGGGCCAGTAGAGGGGACTGAGGAAGTGTGTCCAGGGCGACAGAAGCAAGAGCAAGAGAGGCTGGCTTACACCACACACAGGGCCCATTCATAACCACAAAGCACCTACTGGGTGCAGAAAGCGCAAGGAGCCTACTGGAAGCTGAAGTTCTTAAGAGGGATGGGAACGTGATGATTACCCACCGGGGTTCTTCCTGCCCCATTACAAGATGGAAATGCGGGCTGGAGGTACAGCTCAGTGGGCTAAGTGCTTGCCGCTGAGCACTAGGGCCCTGAGTTCGATCCCCGGTCCCGGAAAAAAAAAAAAAAAAAAAAAAAAAGATGGAAATGCTTCTTTTTTTCCTTTCTCTCCTTTTTTTTGTTGTACCAGGAATCAAACTTAGGACTTTGCACTTGCCAGGCAGGTGCTTGTACCGCTACCCTAAACCCCCAAGTCTTTTTTGGTTGTTTTGAAACAGGCTATCACCATGTAACTCAGGTAGGCCTTAAACTACAGGCCAGGCAGGCCCAAGCAGGCCTCAAATTTGTGGAGATCTTCCTGCCTCAACTTTCCAAGTGCTGGGATTACAGGTGTGCACACCAGCCATGGATACAGATGCTTTGAAGCCAATAAGAAATGCCCATTTCCTCATACCTGTGTGATCAGGCCAAAGGGGAAATTATACTGTACTTCCAATGCTTAAAGTACAAAAAAAAAAAAAAAAAAAGGCTAAGCATGGTGGCACATGCCTGTGATCCAAATACTTGGGCAGCTGAAGCAGGATTCCCCAATTTCAAGGTCACTTACAATACAAACTGAGACCTGGTATAAAATAAATAAATGAAAGGTTTCCTCCCTGAGAAGCTGGAAAAAGAAGTGCAAACTAAAGACGAAGTAGCGCGTGTGGTAGCACATGCCTGTAATCCCAGCACTTGGAAGGCTGAGGCAGGAGGATCACTGCAGTATAAGGCCAGCCTGGGCTATATAAGTGAGTTCAAGGCCACTCTGGACTACACAGTGAACTATAAAAAAAAAAAAAGCCAAAGTCACAGAAGGAAGGAAATGATAGAGATAAAAATATAAACCAGAAAATTACAAAAATGAACTAAACCAAAATTCTTTGACAAACATGTTGCTGGACTGAGCAACAGAAACAATGCTGTGGACACGAACTATCTCTAAAAGGAACAGAGCGAAGACAGCAGCACAGACCCTACAGTTGTTTAGTTTGATGCAGGACGTAAGGCAGACCTCTGTACTAAGAAATCTGACAGCTTGGTGAAAAGACCCATTTTCCCAAACATGCAACTATCCAGATATCAAAAGACAGAAAACTGGAAAAGCTTTTCACCCATTAAAGCAACCAAATTCAAAATTAAAACCTTTCCACAAAGAAGTCTGCAGGTCCAGATTGAATTCTACGCAAATAGGGAACAAATCTTTACCCAAACTCTTTCAGAAAACACAAGGAAATAACACTTCCCAATCTATTTTATGAAGCAAGCATAAATGATACCAAAACCTGAAGAAATGCATAAGAAAAAACAAATCAGGCATGGTGCCACACCTGTCATCCCAGCACTTTGGGAGGCTAAGGCAGGAAGATCACAGGTTCAAGCCAAGCCTGGGCAACTTAGGGAGACTCCGTCAAAATAAAAAAGGGTTGGGGATGGAGCTCAGTGCAAAGGCATCGAGTTCAACCCCCAGAAAAAAAAAATTACCAATATATATTGCTCACAGAGATATAAAAAAACTTTGACAAAATGGAAGCAAGGCCAGGTATGATGGTACGCACTTGTAATCCCAGCCCTGGCAGAACAGGTGTGATAGAGTCACAGAATACAGACATGACCTAAATACACTATGCTGAACTTGGTGAGGCGGCACCCAGCTACTCAGGAGGCCGAGGCAGGAGAATCCCAGTTTAAAGGGCACCCTTGGGCTGGGGATATAGTTCAGTGGAATAAGCGCCTGCCTAGCAAGCGCAGCGTCCTGAGTTCGATCCCCAGTACCGCCAAAAAAAAAAAAAAAAAAAAAGAAAAAAAATTAAAGGGCACCCTTGAAAATTCAGGGAGACTGCATCTCAAAGTCTAAAAAGTAGTGAGATGTGGCTCAGTGGTGACTGCTTGTGGGGCAAAGGCTCTGGGCTCCGTCTTGGCACTAGAAAAAAGAACAAAAACCCCGACCCACTGGGAGCTGGGGGCTGTGGGTCTCCAGGGGTTCTAGTTAAGTGGAAAACACAAATGCTATGCCCTGCACACCTTACACTCCTGCTGCCTGAGAAGGTGTGTGCATGCATACTTGTACCAGCTCCCTCCATCCTGGGCACCAGTGGAGGCTGATCCAAGGACCCCTTAGGCACCATAATCTGCAGGTGCCCAAGTCCCTGACATCATCAAAGGGGACTGTGCACACACACTGTCACGCAAGCATTAAGCCACCTGGTTCCAGGTGACACCTGACACCTGTGCCATGTCCACGCCCAGCATATGGCTGTTCTACTGTGCAGCTCAATGACAGCGACAGGAAGGAGTCAGACTCCATTCTGAGGAGAAATACTTCACCCCAGCCGGTCGAGTCCATGGCTGCAGAACTCCAGACATGGAATGTGACCTGGCGGAGAAGAGGGCACAGGCAGTTATAGTGACTACCTCTGCAGGGTGGGCAGAAATGGAGGCTTGATGCCCACCACAAACCCTCTGCGACTACGATGGGAAAGACTCCTATAAAGGCCCGGTAAACACCGCCACCGCTACAGGCCGCTGCACCCGTCCTGACTACTCCACAGAGCCACCACACGGGGTGAGCACCCAAGGGGGTGACCAGCGCCGATGCTACTTGGTTTACAAGAACAAGCAGTGGCTGAGCTGGGCCTGGTGACGCAGGCCTATCATCCCAGCACTCAGGAGGCTGAGGCAGGAAGGACTGCTGTGAGATCGAGGCCAGCCTGGGGTACAAAATGAGTTCGAGGTCAACCTGAACTGCAGAGTGAGACCATCTGAAAAAGATAAAAAACAAAGCTGGGCCTGGCGGTGCACATCTGTAATTCCAGCACTCGGGAGGCTGAGGCCGGAGGACAGTTCTGAGTTCAAGACCAGCCTGGGCTACGAAGTGAGCTCAAGGCCAGCGTGAACTGCACAGCGAGACTCTGTGTCAAAAAGACAAAAAAAAAGAAAGTTGGAGATACAGCTCAGGCTGAAGGCTCTGGGTTAAAGCCTAGTGCTGCGAAATATTAAAAACTAAAAGCAGCTAAGGCTGCTTGGGTTTAGACCCCGGTGCAAGGGCCTCCGGCCTGGGGCCCACCTCTTCTCCAAAGGGTTGGTTCTAGGGGTCCACTACTAGGTCTATACCTTGGGCCCAAAAAGAGGTGACGTCAGTGATAGCCACCCCATACCATCCACATCCCACTTGTTTGTCGAGAGCCTGGCTAGTCCCTGGGTGCCAACAGGCTGTGTGGCCCGGCGGGGGTGGGGGTGGGGGTGACATCCAGGAGGGCTGGCTAATTGGACAGCAGGGCGCATACAGGCCACCTGCAGGCACACCCAGATCTGCCCACAGCACCTGGGGAGCAATTATTATGGGGCCAGGGAGGAGGGAGAGGCTGCCCAGGAGCTGACATCTGAGCTGGGCATGGAGGCTCGGAAGAAAGTCAAAAAGCATCACTCTGCACAGGTGTGGTGGGACACCTGTCACTCCAGCTCCTAGGGAGGCTGAGACAGGAAGACAGTGAGTTCAAGATCAGTCCGGGCAACTTACTGAGACCCCACCTCCAACCTCCAACTGGAAGTATCACTCAGTGGTGAGTGCTGGCTGGGCATGCTCCAGAGCCTAGAATACAGCCCTGGCACCTCCAAAAAGGAAAAAAAATCACCTCACCTCACCAGCAGGGTCTCCTTGTAGACAGAAGTGGAGGGTGGGTCCCCAGTATGTGGTGAGAAGCCATCCAGCAGGCCCCAGAGCTCAAATGCAATGAGAATGGCCAGGAGCCTGGTCACTGAGCACCAAGGACTGGGTCCCTTCCTGATAGGCTCCTTCGTGGAGTGAAAGTGTGAGGGTGCCGGGCCGGGGTATGGGGACACACGGCCACCCTGTGCCACTGGGAGAGGCTGTGGAGTCTCCCTAACTGCCTCTAATGTGGTGGATGCCAGCGGGTGCACCCTGCCGATTGTTCAGGGCCAGAAACTCCCTCGTCCTTGGGTCCCCACAAAGGCCCGGACCCTGGCAACCCCTGTGGCTCTTTTCCAGCATCCCACCGGGGCAGCCCACCCCCCAGGCACCAAAGGCGCCCTGCCGGCCTGGCTCCCTCCAAATCTAGGCGCTGGCACCACTCAGCACCCCCAGCCCACCCACTCCCCTCCCTCCATCAGCCACTCCACCATCCCTGCCCAGGGCCGCACTCCTCCAGGGGTGCTGTCCACTCTGGGCAGGCAGCCTCCTAGGACCCCGTTCCCAGCAGTCAAATGCACCCTGGCTCAGGTCCTTTGCACCCTGTGCCCTGCAGAACCTTTCCCTCCAGAGATGTCCGTGGCCCTGTGTCTGTCCTTGAGCAGATGCTGCTGCTGAGGGGCTTGCCTAAGCACTTTGCTCAAAAACTACAACCCCCCCACCCCCCACATGGGGGTGCACACCTGTTATCCCTGCACTCCAGCAGGCTGAGGCAGGAGGATAACAAATTTGAGCCCTGCTTGGGCAACTCAGTGAGACCCTGTCTCAAAATAAAAATTAAAAAGTGGCTGAGGATGTAGCTCAATGTGGCCCGGGCTCCATCCCTAGTACTGAAAAAACAAAAACAAAATCCTGCTCCAGTACCTGGCTTTTGTCTAAAACTTTGAGCTCCCGCAAGAGCAACACACTTCCCCGCGTCCTCCGATGCAGTCCAGAGGTGCTGAGGCCAGGCATGCAGGCCAGCCCCGGGCAGGGACACCAAGGGGCCACAAGGCACTTCTATCACCTGGGATTCCTGTGAGGCCAGGGGACCTTGGGGTACCAGTGCACAGTACTCAGCTGGCCACAAAGGACCTATGTAAAGACCATGACCACATACAATGCGGGCTGGCCTCTGGGTCTCCAGGACCGCAGTGAGTGCCTGGGCGGCCCTAAGCAGCTCCTAAACCCGAGCAGACAAGAGGAGAAGGCAGAGATCGCCCCACCCTAGACTTAGGCCGTCTCAGACACTGCTGTTGATGAATATTTAATGCCCAGCAGATGCGTGCTGTAGGGGGCATGGAAAGCTCCCCACTCTGTGTCCTGTGCTGGCTGCTGGCTGGGGCTGGCTTCTGTGATGGTGGCTTGCACTTTCTTCGATGGATGTGTGACTTTACAAAGATTTAAGTAAAAAACAGATAAAAGGAGCGTGGCTGGGTGTAATCCTAGCACTGGGGAGGCTGAGACAGGAGGACTGGCTGTGAGCTCAAGGGCAGCCTGGGCTACAAAGTAAGCTCAAGGCCAGCCTGAACTGCATAGTGAGACCCTGTCTCAAAACAAACAAACAAACAAACAAAAGATAATAAATTAAAAAGATAAAATAAAAGGAGCACGTTTATTTTTGCCATACTGGGGCTGGAAACCAAGGCCTTACTCTGAGCTACATTCACAGCTCATTTTTATTTCTGTTTTAAGATAGAAAAGAGCCACCAAGGCAGGGACACCAAGGGTCCCTGTCTTGCTAAATTGTTAAATTGCCCAGAGTGGGCTCTAACTTGGAATCCTCCTGCCTCAGCCTCCCAGAATGCTGGGACTTCTAGTATGCACTACTGCATCCAGCTCACAAAGAAATTTTTTTTTTTTTTTTTTTGAGACAGGGGCTCCCTGTGCAGTTCAGGCTGGTCTCGAACTTGCAACAATCCTCCTACCTCAGCCTCCCAAGTGCTGAGATTACAGGTGTGACCTACCACGCCTGGTGAGAAATTTTAAAGAGTAGATTGGAGAGGGCTGTTCACTAGCCCGTGGGACTGGAATGCACCCATGGCAGCTCCTTGCCTCTTGGGCCCAGGTCAGCCCTGCTGCTCAGTGGCCCGGGGATATGGAGGGTCGTGGTCCACCCTCCTCAGGGCTGATGCAACTGCATCCAACACACAGGGCAGCCGCCCCCAGACTGAGCCTGGACAGCGTGAGGCTGTGGTCCAAGGGGTGGGAGACGGGGTGAGCACAGCCAGGGAAATGGTGGCCCCAGGCTCCGGGTGGGGGCTGTGGGACACGGCCGGAGCTCCTCTCAGTGCGGAAGCTGCCCATCCAGCCTTACCCTGGCCTCCATGTGCGGGTTGCTTCTGGGCCGGTGGGGGTCAGGGTCCGGTGTGGAGATGGGAGCTTGGCAGAGCGAGCTCCACACTGGCTGGCCTGCCTCCTGCCTGTGGCTGCTTCTCACTTCTACACTGTGCCCTGCCCTGGTCCCACGGCCTGCCTGACACCACTGAGCTGCCAGGCCCAGGTATCAGGGAAGCACAAATCAGAAAACGGGGAGAGGGGCTGGGGATATAGCTCAGTGGAATAAGCACCTGCCTAGCAGGCACAGGGTCCTGAGTTCAATCCCCAGTACTGCCAAAGAAGAAAACGGGGAGAAACACTCAGGACTGGGAGAATGCTGGGGGGACAATGGGGTTAGGTGGGGAGGGCGCTCTGAGGAGGAGACACAGAGACCCAAGCCAGCCTGGGAAGTGGCCAGGGCAAAGCCATCTGGGTACCTGGGAAAGAGCACGCCACGCAGCCACTCATGCTTCAGCCACAGAATGTACCTCAGAGGGGTGCGGGCCCAGTCACAGCCTGTTGTGGAGCTGACCCGTCTGTGCCCCTTCAGGTTCTTTACTGACGGAAGGGAAAATTACAACCTTAAAAGACACGCCAGGCCAGGTGTGGTAGTACACACGTCATCCCAGTACTGTGGGAGGCTGAGGCAGGATGACTGCAAATTCAAGCTCAGCCTAGGCAACTAAGCAAGTTAGTGAAATTCTTTCTCAAAATTTAAGAAAATTTAACAGTGAGGCTGGGCATGGTGGCACATGCCTATAATTACAGCACTTTGGAGGCTGAAGCAGGAAGACTGCTTGAGAGGTCAATCTGGGCTACAAAGTGAGTTCAAACCAGCCTGAACTGCATGGACAGAACCTGTCTCAAAACAAAACAAAACAAAACTTAATTGCTGCGGATGTAACTCAGTAGGAAGACCCAGGGTTCTTGCCCCAGTAGCTGGGGGGGGCGGGAACTAGAAAATAAAAACAGGAAAGGCACACAGGAACCGACTTTGCAGTCCCGGGATGCCCAGTCCCTACCAGCCCCTGTGCCCACCATCCCCAGTCTCCATGCTGCTGCCCTTCCTCCCGGACACCCACACAGGTCACAATGGGCCCCATTCAGCCTGGGAACAAGCCCTCTTGCACGGCCAGGCCTCTGCCCTCACTGTCCCTCTGCCCAGGCCATGGTCCAACCCCCTCCTCTTTGCCTGGTTAATGGCTGTGCTCCCTCAGGTCTCACAAACCCAACCACTTCTTTTTTTTTTTTTTTGGCAGTACTGGGCATCGAACTCAGAACCCTGCACTTGCTAGGCAGGCGCTTATTCCACTGAGCTATATCCCCAGCCCCCATGAACCCAACCACTTCCTTCCAGACATACAACAAATTGCTCCCAAACCTCTAGCCTGGCTTCCAACTGATGGGGGACAAAGGCTGCCAGACCCCAGGGCTGTGCACCTCCAGGTGGTATTGGGGATATCATGGTGACGGAGCCACTCACTCTGCATGGGACGGGCTGACGTGACACACAGTGGCACCACAGGATGCTGGGGACCTGGGAGGAGTTCGGGGCCAGCACTTCTGTCCTGCCCCCAACCTTGATTGCTCTCACACCTCTCAGCCTAGGACCCTTGGCTGCCAGACACATGGGCCAGTGCTGCTGTGACCTTGTCTTGCTGAGGTCAGCAGTGGCCTTCTGCTTCCGGGGCCAGCTGGCCAGGCTCCTCTCACACAGAGGGAACTGGGTCCTCGACCTGGACAACCCTCAGCTATTGGTGCAAGCTTCAGTCTCCTAGGAAGGAGTCAGCTGGCAGGACAGCAGCTCAGACTGCTGTGTGACCTTGGGTGAGTCTCCTGACCTCTCTGGGCACTAGCCCTGACCCTGGTAGAGAGGCTGTCACTCTCCCGAGGCCCTCACTGTACCTGGGCTCTGGTATCCATCTCCAGGGTCTCTCTCCTCCCCCAGCCCAGCACTGCCCGGGTGATTTATGGCTCCTGTCTGCCTGGCTGGGTCTCTGCCCTAGAGTTGCTCTCAGCTCTTTTGGGGAATTGGACCTGAGTGGCTTCTTTGAGGAATTGGACCCGATCACAAGGCCTTGTTTTGGTGGGTGGAGGGGGTGCTGGTGAAGCTAGGTAGCACCAGTGCCAGCAATTTCACCACAGGGAAGGGAAAAGGCAGGGCAGCATCTCGGCGCCGGAAGTTTATGTGGCCCCGGCCTGTGCCCAGGGAACCACTCCCCAAGGACCTGGGCAGAAGCTGGGGTGCAGGGCAGGGGTGCGCCCAGATGGTGGGGCTGGGGGAGGCAAGGCAGGTCAGCCTCTTTGTTCTGCCGCAGCAGTGCTCCTGGTGCAGACAGGGGAGCAGACTCTCCGGGAGATCAGGTGACGGGGGGTGGGGGGGGGTGGGGGGTGGGGGGGGTGTGCCTCGCCTCGCACTGCGATGCATTGTGGGGCGGGGTGGAGCGGGCAGCTCGCTCAGCCTGCAGGAAGGAAGCCCTCCACGCAGGCAGGAGGCCAGGCTATCATCAGAGTTCAAAGTCACCCCCCCACCGGAACCCCAGCCTCTTGATGCTCAGCCATTCAAATAGTCACTTCGACCTCAGAGCCACCTAACTCCTCCCCATGGCCCCCAGAGCACTGGAGGCAGCTGGCTTCCAGCATCCAAAGGGCTGGGGGCAGAGGCCTGGGAAGCTGGCCCACAGGAACTGGGGATGTGCCTTGGTCCTCACAGGTGCTGTTAGACCAGCTGTCTCCCAAATGCCTCTGCTTAAAATGAGTGGCACCCAGACCAAAGGGCAAGCCGTCTGCAGGGCCACCAGCGCTCTTCTCCCCAGCCTCCTGTGCCCCACCTCCAACCGCAGCTGCCCCACCCAGCCTCACCAAGTCTGGTGGCGGTGGGTAGGAGAGCCTGCAGCCCTGGTGGCCCGCTGGCGTGAGCTGGAGTGTATGTGTGTCAGAGGGACCCCTGGGTCTGGCGTGGGGCAGACAGAATGCTGGGTCAGTAGGAGGGGAGCTGAGCCACCAGGTCCAAGTAGGAGGAAGAGCAGAGAAGGGGCTCCGGGCAGGCTGGGGCCAACTCATGAAAGCAGGTGCCAAGGGCAGGCGTGGGACCCTTGGCTCCTCCCCTAGAGTGCTAGAGCATACACACACTGCCGAGGGCAGGGGCTGCGCCATCGCATGTGGGCTGGCAGAGGGAGCTGGAGAGACACCGGGCTGGAGGTCTCCTGGAACACCTAGGAACCTGGACATGCCTGAAGGCCTGCAGGGCCCCCACAGGCCCCGCACTTGCGGCTGAGGGCCCTGGAGGCCGGGCTCCCTCTACCCAGGAGCCTGGAACCACAGAGTGCTGCCACACACCACCACCTACACTCAGGGCAGGAGAAACGTGAAGAGGGCCACTGTGGAGCCCAGGCCCGTCTCATCCCATCAACACACCTTTGCAGAAAGGAAGCAGGGTCACTGAGCTCTCACCCATCCCACAGGGATACACACAGGGCAGCCAGCTCCAAGACACCCTCCAGGATGTCCTTCTCCTAAAAGGCCTCTGTGTGGGTGACAGAACACAGCCCAAATGAAGGTGTATCTCCTCCAAGATTACTATAAGTAAGACTGTAACAGCCAAGTGCAAGGGCAGGCTGATTGGTCCCAACCAATTAGGAGGCTAAGGCAGGAGGATTGTCTGAACCCCGTGTGGGCAATGCACTAGGATGCCATCTCAAAAAAACCCACAAACCTTAGCCCTGGTGGCTTCCAGATCCCTGGGACCTGAGACCCAAATAACAACTCACTGTTGGAACCTGCTGGGTCACAAAGCAAGCATCACTCACATCAAAGCTGGCCCCTGGGCCACTGTCCCCAGCATCTAGTCACATGGTAAGGATGTGGCACTGGCAGCAGCAATGTTGGCGACACTCACCTAACTCGGTGGGCTTCAGCAGCTCATCCAGCATGTTGAAGAAGGGCAGCTTCACCAGGCGGACCTCAGGTTTGAGGGTCTTGGTGGGCAAACGTCCCAGTCCATTCAGGTACTTCCCGTAGAGCACGGGGTAGTCAATATTGGGGCCTGACAGGGGAGTCCTGGGCACAGCGCTGGCCCGCTCGTAGGCTGAGTGCACAGCGAGAGGGTCCAGAGGCCGGTGCGGCTGTGGGCCGGGCTCGGCACTCTTCTTCGCATAGCGAGTCTCGTAGAGCTCCTTGATCTTCTTGAAGAGCTCAGGGCTGCAGTCAAACTGCACCAGCTGCAGTGCCCTGGTGACCAGCTCGTGCTTCAGCCCGCTCTTGCTGCGGCCCACAAATCCCAGCAGCATCTGCAGGTCGGAGACCCGGAAGCTCATCACCATGTTCTGAGGAAGAGCAAGCACACACACACCACTCAGAGGGCAGGTGGGTGGGAGATGGGTCCTGGCCGGGAGGCGGGGCATCAGCTCTAGAGGCCTGCCCACCCCTAGGGGCCCTCTGACTCTCAGGCATCTGCAACTCAGCACAAGCCCCCTGACCTCCCTCTTCTATTTCAGGTTCTCTCTTCCTATCTTCAAGAATGAGGATGCCAAGACAAGAACTGGGGCCCAGGCACAGTGGCACATACGTGTCATCCCAACACCGGGAGAGGGGGCTGAGACAAGAGGATCACCAAGTACTGGAGGCCTGGGACTACACAGTGAGCCCCTGTCTCAAAAAAATCAAAACCAAATAAACCAAAAACAAACACTGGGAAGCTCACTCTGTCCTGAAATAGCCTCTGCCAGGTCCCTGCCGGCACACACCGACAGCCTCCCTGACCCCCATCTCTTCAAGGGAGCGGTCACAGTCTTCACTTCCTTGGCACAAAGGCAGCGCCAGGTGAGGGGGCCCATGTCGAGCACCTGGTGGAGGGAATGCTCAACCACTCCGAGCCACAAACACCGTTCTGTTCCATGGAGGTGATCGGAGCCACAATTTGCTTAGTATAACCGGCTGGCAGGAAGCCAGGTGGACGAGTGATCACATACTAGCTCAGATCCCTACCACACCCCCACCAGGTGGGGGTGAGCTCCTGGAGGAGGGGCAACTTGGAACCCCAGCCTGACTCTAAGTTGGGGAGTCTGGTGCTTCTCTTAACTCCTGCGTCCACCAGGCACCAACATCAAGCTGGCCTCGGGTCTGCCAAGCATCTTGGGCAGGATATCATTCCCTGTAGCAGGTGTCCCGGCTGCCACAGGGCTGTGAGTGGCATCCCCAACCTCCACCTGTCCCAGCCCAAAGCGCCCCAGTATGACAACCACCAATGTCCTCAGGCATCACTGGGTCCCTAGGTGGGTCCCTGGTTGATAACAGCTCATCTGAAGCCTTGAGCACCTGCACGGACTGAGAATTCAGCTGGTGGCAAAGCCATGACTGTGGGTTGGCAGGATATGGCACTGATTACCTGGCCGGGTCTCTCCAGCTAATCAAAGCAAACCAGAACTCAGTAGGTCCCCCCGCGGGCCCTGGGGCTGCTGGGGTAGGGGGAGAAGACCTCAAGAAAGCTAGTGTCCTCCGGCGATGGGGTAGCCCAGTCCAGGGTCAACTCTGCTGACCAGAAGCTGGCCTGAGAATGAAACTTGATGGGGAAAGAGCCTTTGGGGGGAATAGGACAGGGCACAATGGATGTAGACAGCTGGTGGGGGGCCCAGAGCAGGCCCAGAAACCCACACACCGCCACAGCCCATGGAAACCGGCTGGGTGGGAGCCACCGAGGAGCGTGCCTCACACCCACACACCAGTCTGTGTGCAAGGGGCTCTGCGCTCCCACTCTTGGCCACTTGGGTGAAGCTCAAGGCAGGAATGACCCTGCGAGTTGGAGCCGGAGTTCCTCTGGAGCCCGAGCCTGCTGAGGGCGCTGCACAGGCCCAAAGTGCCCAAGACAAACAGTCCTGACTGCAAAGCCTGTGACAGAGGGCCCTGCGGAGCAACAGGGACGCCGACTTCTCCCAGTGCCAGACACCAGCAGGCCTTTCAGTATCACAAACCTCACACAACCTGCCCCTCTTATGCAACTGAGGAAACTGAGGCCAGGAGCAGGCAGCAGCTGACTACAGGGCCTCCTGGGTAAAAGGGCAGAGCCAGTGTTTCGCTCTGTGGCCATGGGGCTAGAGCATTTCCTCCCATCCACCCTCTGCAGAACACTCAGAACACTTGCTAGCCAGCACAGTAACGCCCAGGGACACAGGCAGCCTGGGGATGCTTTGAAAGGAAGATGCCCCCCTCCACCTCCCAGACTTCCTACCTGGAGCAAGCATAACCAGGCTCTCAGACGAGATGCTTCTCCTGGAAGGAGACCAAGCCCAGAAAGAGGTGGGAGGCGGCAGTACGATGAGGTGGGAGCTGACCACACCAAGGCAGGGAGGGCTTGGTGGCCCTCGTGACATCATCCACCAGGCTGGACACCCAGAGTGGACAAGCCTACAGCACGCTGCGCCTCCTGCCACATGCTTGTGACTCCAGTTCTCCACAGGTGCTGCCACCCAGAAGCCTGCCCTTGAAGCCTGGGGGTGAATGACAGCACACACAGGAAGAAGCCCCCAGTCCCTGAGGATCACTTCCTGGCCCGGTTGTGGGCACACCCACCTGCCAGATCTGTGTTCAGAAACTACATCAGGCCTCAGCAGCTTTCAGGGCCAAGCTGCACCTCGGTGTGTTTAGACCCCACATTGGGGGAAAGCTGCCTGGGCAAAGCCGCTGCGCCTTGCCCTCCCTGCTCAGGCTTCTGGGGCACTCAAGAGAAACCAAGTCAGGGTCCTGTCCACAGACAAGCACAGCTGTGCAGAGGCTGCAAACCTCATCCTCAAACCCATGCAGGGGCCACCAGTGCAAGACCTCAGCTAAGGGGCTCAATCTGCCAAGCAGCCCCATGCTCTCCCCTCAGATTAGCCGCTGGTGTAGCCCAAAAGACAGCATCTCCCACGTTCATGACAGTCCAGAAAAAGCTCCTGAAAAAGGAGGAGACGTTTCAAAGGTACTGAAGGCACTTCAGGGTGGAAACAAGAGACTGCTCCAGGAGACAGAAAGGTCTGAGTCCAGGAATTTGTGCCACAGCCTCAGCCTCCCTGAATGAGGTCTCTCAGTTTAGAGACTCTGAAGGGTCAACTTGATTTAACTGGGATGGGGTGGCTCAGCCACCAGAGGGTCAAGCGGAGTTCATGAGATCGTATTTCAAGGCCCTGTATGACATAAAAGGGAACAGCCAAAGCCCCTTCCCTCTGCCAGGGTGGGGTGGTCCAGAGGCGCAGCCCTGCTCCCAAGAAGAGGTTGCATTTCAAGGCTCCAGAGACTCCACAGAACTCGAAGCCTGAAAGCTGCAGGTGGATTTCAGACCTCCACACCTCCAGGGCAGAATCGCCCCCAGAGCCCCCGAGAGGAGCAGACTATGGGGGAAGGTGGCTCTGGAGGGAGAGGGGACAAACCCTGTAATCACAGAGCCTGGCGGACTAGGCTGCCTTTTGATTGGGCAAGGAGAAAATGTGGTAAGAGGGAGGAGTCAGTAGGGAGGAAACACCCCAGTCTTTAAAGAAACTAGAAGGGGGCAGGGGTCCCCAGGCTAATGCATGCAGCATCTACCTGAACGCACTTCTGGAGCAAAAGGATCCAAGACAAGGACACTGGGCTCTCACCTGGATGATGAACCCGGGAAAGGGCACATCCCTGGGATGCTCTGAGTTCTGTCCCCAGAGAGTTAACTGGGGCCCCAGGCTGGGACGGGGCAGTTCCTACAGGTCGTGGAACCCAGACCTGAAGAATTGGGTAGCAGCCACAGAAACCCAGAGAGACCCACCCACTGTGAAGTTGCGTAGTTGGAGACTCTCAAAAGAGCAATACATGGGAAGAGACAGGAAAAGAAAAGTCAGAAGTCAGAGCTGGGTGCGCAGGGTCTAACCCAACGTGCAGACACGCTGGAGATCGAGGACGGAGATACAGAACAGGTTAGGATTTGCTCCATGGCATGCGGGGCAGAGAGGTCCCCCAAACAGAGATACTGCTTCCAAACGAAAGGCTGAGGCAAAGGGGAGAGCCCAAGACCTGAGACTGAGATGGGCAACTTAAGACCTCTAATCTAGAATGGGGTTCAGGGCTCCAGTCCACGGGGAAGCGAAGGGGTGCACCTGGTGGGGCCCCAAATGTCAGGAGGGGGCGGGGCCCTGGGACCCACGCAGCAGCTGAAGAGGGGACTCCAAAGCAAGCTGGTGCAGGGAGCCCAAGAGAACGCACTGTCTGGGCTGGTTCAGGACCCTGAGGCATGCACCTGGGTCGGTGGCAGGGAACAGGGAACGCCATCCCGGAGTCAAGGGACCTCTCCAAGCAAGGACTCACAGACCCCAGGCTAGCCTGTAGGAGGGGAGGTAAGACCCAGACACCGGTCCTCGGCTGCACGAGGGCGACGAGGCGCAGACACAGAGCTCGGACCCCGCTCAGTACGAAGTCAGCTCGTCCCGCTGTCCGGGGGGATCGTTTCTGTAGCAGAGCCTGTGCCCGAGTCATAACCTTATCGTGTCCCTTGGGAGTGGGCTCCCCCTCCAGCCAGACACTGACCCTGGCGCGGAAACCCAGGTGAGGTTTTAGGGCCCCGCCCCCGGCCTCCCCGCCCCCCGCGCCCCAGGGCCGCGGCCGGGCACCCGGACCAGCCTGGGTCGGGCCGCACTACGCGGACTCGGGCGGGAGCCACAGACCTCGGCTCGCGGCCCGAGCCCCGCCCCGTCCCTCGTCTGGCCCGGCCCGGCCGGCATCGCCGCCGCTCACTCACTTTGGCCTCCACCAGCTCTGCCGCCATCTTGGCCACCAGCGTCCCCCGCGCCGGGGGCCCCCAGCCGTCGCGTCACGTGAGCACCCGCCACTCGTAGGCGGGGCCGCCGCCAGGGCCAATTAGCGCCAGCGCGCGCTCCTCCCCGGTCGCGCGGTGCCGTACTGCGCAGGCGTGCGTAGTCACCGCCCGAGGTTCGCGCCAATCAGAGTCACTAAATACCGACCCCCTCCACCACGACTACTCTAATTCCTCTCGCGACGGCCACGCCCACTGCTGGCTGTGTCTGGCCTCTTAAAGAAGCACGATCTCCGCACAGGTGGGGGCGCGCGCTGGGTCGCGTCTGGGGGACCGAAGGGAGGCGGCGGCGACAACAATGCCGCCAGGTGTCGCGGCTCCCTGACCGCGGCGGCCGCCAGGTGCGTGCTCGAACTGTCTGGAGAGGCGGTGGCGGAGAAAAGGACGGTTCAACCGTAGGGAACGCCAGCGCGTGCAGGGCAGTGTTTGCACACCCCGCAGACCCGATGCCTCGCGCGCTATACATCCGGGTCTTTGCGCGCACGTGGGGCGCGGGCTCCGCACCCCTAGGGTGACCCGGGTCGGTAATGGCGGGACGTCGCCTCCCTGATTCCGCGAAGCTCAGGCACCCCTCACTTAAACGCAGATAACTCTGCTCCTGTATTTCTGCGTCCTTTCCCACAGTGAATCCCGGGAATCTGCTAGCTGGGACCTCACCCGCTCTAGAACTGTCCCTGGCTCCCCAGTACCCACCAGAACCGGGACGCAAACTTTCTTAAGACAAAAGGAAAAGATGCAGAGACAACGTGTATATTCTATGGCTGGGGGTTTAACTCAGTGGCGCCGCGCCTGCCTGGTAAGCTTGAGGTCCTGATTTCGATTTACAGTGCCAAAAATGTATGTTCCAGGGCTCATCCCCTGAGATGATACATATAAACAAGTATTTAAAGAGAATGCAAAAAAAAAAGTCGAAGTCGGTGGGCCAGGCATAGTGGCATCCCTATAATCCCAGCACTCAAGAGGCTGAGGCAGGGTGATTACTGCAAGCTCAAGGCCAGCCTGGGCTACAAAGTGAGTTCAAAGCCAGCCTAAACTGCATAATGAAACCTAGTCTCAAAAAGGCAAAAAAAAACTGGCAAGGGCCAAGTCCTGAATTCAATCCCTGGTATTGCAAAAAAATAAAAAAGACGGAAAAAAAAATTCTGATAAAGCTGGGCATGGTGGCAAACACCTGTAATCCCAGCACTCTGGAGGCTGAGACTGGAGGATTGCTGTGAGTTCACGACCAGCCTGAACTGCAGTGTGACAGCCTCTCGAAAAGACACACACACACACAAATCAAAATTTGAAGCTGTAAATAAAGACAATGCTTTTGTTTGCGTCGTGCGTGTGTCAGAAAGCAAGCTCACCCTCACGGCTGCGTTGCGGTGGTGTTTGAATGGGCGGAGGATGAGGTCCTGAGGGTAGGACCCCGTGGGAGCCTTAGAGGTAATGGTTTGCCTTGGCTTTGAGACGGCGTCTCACTATGTACCCACCAGTTTTTTGCGGCTGAGCATAGTGGTGCACTTCTGTCGTCCCAGCACCAGGGAAGCTGAAGCAGGATTGCCGTGAACACTATATAAACACATCGTCTCCAAAAAACTCAAAAAGCCCGGCCTGGAATATAGCTCAGTGGCATCAGCGTCTGCCTGGAAAGTACAAGGTCCTGAGTTAGAGTCTTCGAAGCAAAAAAAAAAAAAACTTCAGGGCCATGGAGGTAGCTCAGTGGTACAAGTGCCTGCCTACATGGACATGAGTTTGATTCCCGGTACCAAAAAAAAGAAAATGAAAAAAAAAAAAGAAAAAAAGCAAACACACACAAAAATACTCTAGGTTAAAAAAAAAAACCCTCTAGGTGACTTATGTTTTCTAATAAAGTGTTGCATAAATAATTGTTAGGCTATAAAGAATATGGCAAGAAAGAAGTCTGTACTGTACAGGATGGGAAATTTTTGTATTGATTTTTATTTCTGGTACCAGGAATCAAACTCATGACCTCAGGCTTGGCAGGCAAGTACTTACGCCACTGAGCTACATCCCTAGTCAAAAATTTTTGTTATTTTGATGCCCAGGTTCTCACACAGCATTTGGTCTACGCTGAGCTACACCTCCAGCCACAGATAGAGTTCTCTTTTGTTTTGTTTTTTAGTGGTACTAGAGTTTGAACCCAGGGCCTTGAACACGGTAGGCAAGCACTTTACCACTGTGCCACCCTCCCCAGGCCCAGAGTTTTAAAACATACTTACGTTTGACGGTCCTTGTTGTAGATAAGGATTGCTAACTGTGTATGTTTTTTCCTTTTGTGGTACTGGTATTGTTGAACCCAAGAGCTTGGGCGTGAGCTACTACTAAGCTAAACCCCAAGCCCTTACTTTATTTTGAGGTAGTGTCTTACTAAGTTCCTTAGGCTGGCCTTGTAGTTGGCATCCTCCTGCCTCAGCCTCCAAGTATCTCGGTTGCATTCATTGACCACCGTTTTGGCCTTCTTTCTTACTAACACTGTACTTAAAACCATGATAATAGCTGGGCATAGTGATGCATTCTCTGTAATCCCAGCACTTGGGAGGTTGAGGCAGGAGGATCACTGTGAGTTCCAGGCCAGCCTGGGCTACAGAGTGAATTCAAGGGCAGCCTGAACTGCATAGCAAAACCTTTGTCAAAAGGACCAAAAGAAAAAGGTAATAATGGGTAAGTTTCTTTTAGGCTGGCCTTCAACTCACTCTGTAGGCCATGCTGGGCTCAGATTTATGGATCTTCCTGCCTCAGCCTCCCAAATGCTGGGATGACAGGTGTGAACCATCAGGCGGGACTGGGTGACACTGTTAGATTCATTGAAATAAGAGAAAAATAGAGGTCAGATTTCAAAGACTGGCAAAAGGACCACAATCAGTCAAACATTGCATGTATGAGAACCCACAAGCTCAGAATGATGCTTGACAGGAGAAAGGCGCTGCAGACTAGCTTGGAGGTAACTAGGACACCCACCACTTATTTCTCAAAGGAGGCTTTTCAAGGGAAAGAATTAAGCATTGTTCAGCTTTGCCCCTATACCCAGACAGTCTGCAGGATCAAATAGCCCTTGGTGATAAGTGAAAGTTCCTGTACAGAAGAATTCCAGAAAAAAAAAAAAGGGAGATTCGTTTTGTTTTGAGACAGTGTCTCACTGTGTAGTCCAGGTTGGCCTCAAACTCTTGGTGATCCTAGGCCTAGTATTTAGCTCAGTGGCACAATGCCTGCCTGGCAAGTGTGAGGTCCTGTGCTGACTCCCGGCACCAATATCAAAACAAGACAAAAAACAACTTATGGTGATCCTCCTGCCTCAGCTTTGTCAGTGCTGGGATTGCAGGTATGTACCACCACGCCCAACAAAACAATGTGGGATATAGAAAGCCTGCATTTGGGTCTGGAGTGTTGCTTATGTGCACGTCAATAACCCCAGCTACTTTGGAGGGTGAGGCAGGAGGATCTCAAATTTAAGGCCAGCCTAGGCAAGTTATCAATATAGTGGCACCCTGTCTGAAAATAAATAGCCAAGCGTGGTGGTAGAAACCTGTAATTCCAGCACTCAGGAGCTAAGGCAGAAGGAGCCCCGTAAGTTCAAGATCAGCCTGGGCTACATATTGAGTTCAAAGCCACCCTACACCACAAAGCAAGACCCTGCCACAAAAACACAAAATAGGGCTGGGGATATAGCTCAGTAGTGCAGTACCTGCCTGGCAAGCACAAGGTCATGAGTTCAATTCCCAGTACCAAATAAATAAATAAAGATTAAAAATAAATTTGAAAAAAAAATTTAAAAATAAATAAAGTCTAGGGAAGTAGCTCCGTGTGAAGGCCCCAGATTAACTCAGTACTACACAATATGAAAATAAAATTTGGGCCAGGCGTGTTGGCACATGCCTGTAATCCCAGCACTCAGGAGGCTGAGGCAGGAGGATCCTTGCGAGTTCCAGCACAGCCTAGGCTACAAAGTGAGCCCAAGGCCAGCCTGAACTGCATAGTGAGACTCTGTCTCAAAAAAGACCAAAAAAAAAAAAAAAATAGAAAATGAAATTTAAATGGGGCATGGTGGCACACACCTGTTAGCCCAGCACTTGGGAGGTGAGGCAGGAGGGGCGCTGTGAGTTCAAGGCCACCCTGAACTATATAATGAGACCCTGTCTCAAAAACATAAATAAATAAAATAAAATTTAAACACAAGAGATCCTGTTTTCAATCTCCATTAGTGGGGTGGGGGGTACTTTCATGTATTTCCCAGCATGTTTTGGTGAGTTAAAATTTGAATTGCTGCTGGGCATGGTGGTGCACGCCTATAATCCCAGCACTTCAAGAGGCTGAGGCAGGAGGATACCTGCAAGTTCATGACCAGCCTAGGCTACAAAGAGCTCAAGGCCAGCCTGAACTACTTAGCAAGACCTTGTCTCAAAAAGAACAACAAGATGGAGCTGGGGATATAGCTCAGTGGAATAAGCGCCTGCCTTGCAAAAAGAACAACAAGAAAAAAATCTGACTTGTAAGTCTTGCATGAAGGCGAGTTTCTCAGAGTCCCAACAGTTTCATGCAGTGGCAAGGCTGACTAATTGCCCCCCTAACACTTGTTTTCTGCATTATCTTTAGTTATCAAACTTCCCATTTTAGAGACCACATGACCTCTTGCAATAAAAACTACATTTCCCAGTATTCTATATAGCTATGTGAGGTCACATGACCAAATTCTGGCCAATGGGAGAAATTATAAGTATATACCGCCCTTCCTCTGTTTCCTCTTTCCTTGTAACCCCTAGTGGGAAGTGAACCTGATGAGACTCCATGTTGGCCCTTGAGGATGAGGTAGAAATAGAAAGGAGGGAAAAAAAATATAAATCAAGGTATATTATGTACAGGTACAAAATCCCTATGATGAATGTGATCATTGTATATATCTAAATTGTACCAATAAACTTAATTTAAAAAATAGGAAAGAGAGAGGAACAAAAGATGGAAGAATGTTGGCTCTTTGCTGCTTTGTGGGGCATATGCAGTATCAGCTGGGAATTGTGTTTTGTTTTGCTTTGTTTTTAAGAGATGGCCTCAGTGCCAGCCATGGTGGCGCATGCCTGTAATTCCAGCACTCTGGAGGCTGATGCAGGAGGATTGTTGCAAGTTTGAGGCCAACCTGGCCTACAAAGTGAGCTCTACTGCAATCTGAACTGCATAGCAAGACCCTGTCTCAAAAAGACAAAATAAATACATAAACAAACAAGAAAAATCTATCTTGTGTGTGTGTGTGTGTGTGTGTGTTTTGTTGGTACTAGGAATCGAACTCAGGACCTTAAGCATGCCAGGCAGGCGCTTGTTCCTGTGAGCCCTATCTCTGGCCCAAGACAATCTTTCTATATTGCCCAGGCTGGCCATAAATTCCCGGGCTCAAGCAATTTTCCTGCCTCAACCTCCCCAAAGTAGCTGAGACTGTCTATTGACTCACACTACCACACTTGAGACCTTATCTCAGGGAGATAAGAGATACACACAACATAGGGAACGTTAGCAACCCATTAATTCCACTCCTGGATATATATATACAAGGGAATTGAGAATGTGGATCCAAATACTTACACACTTGTGTTCGTAGCAACATCAGCCATGACAGCCAAAGAGTGGAAACGGCTCTTGTGTCCATCAGCAGGTGAACGGTGACACACAGCATCGACGCTGGAACACACAGCACTCAGCCATCAAGAAAGGAGTGAGGCTCCCCCAGGCGTGGTGGTGCATACCTGTCATCTCAGCACTCTGAGAGGCTAAGGCCACAGGATCACAAGTTCAAGCCCAACTTGGGCAATTTAACATGACCCAGTCCTTCTCCTCCTTCTCCTCCTTCTCCTCCTTCTCCTCCTTCTTCTCCCTCTTTTTCTCCTTCTCCTTCTTTTTCTTCTCTCTCTCTCTCTCTCCTTTTTTTTTTTTTTTTTTTTTGGTCTTTTTGAGACAGGATTTCACTTTGCAGGTCAGAACTCACTGACTTTGTAGCCCAGGCTGGCCTTGAACTTGCAATGATCCTCCTGCCTCAGCCTCCCAAGTGCTGGGATTATAGGCAAGCAGTACCATGCCCCGCTTGCTTGCTTGCTTGCTTGCTTGCTTTTATTTTTGAGACAGGGTCCTACTTTTAGTTTAGGCAATGGTTGCACAATGCCATGAATTCCATGGACATTGAATTGCATGTTTTATATTTTTAAATCTTATTGAACTGGGCATGGTGGCACACTACTGTAATCCCAGCACTCAGGAGGCTGAGGCAGGAGGATCATTTTGAGTTCGAGGCCAGCCTGGGCTGCAAAGTGAGCTCAAGGCCAGCCTGAGCTGTATAGCGAGACCCTGTCTCAAAACACAAAATAGAATAAAATCTTATTGAGAAAGGGTTCACTGTGTAGGCCAAGCTGACCTTAAATTCTCAGGGATCCTCCTGTCTCAGCTTCTGGAGTGCTAGGATTATAGGTGTGCACCATCATGCCTGGCATTTTATTTTTTATTTTTATTTTTATTTTTTAATCTTTTTGAGACTGGGTCTCGCTTTGCAGTTCAGGCTGGCCTTGAGCTCACTTTGTAACCCAGGCTGATCTCGAATTCGCAAAGATGCTCCTCTCTCAGGAGCTCTGGCATTTGGCTCTGGCATTTTAATTTATTTTATTTTATTTTATTTTCTTGGTACCTGGAATTGAACTCAGGACCTTGAGCTTGCCAGGCTCAGTGCTTGTGCCACTGAGCTACATCCCTGGCCCTTAGCAGTTTATTTTTTTATTCTTTTTTCTTTTTGAGACAGGGTCTCCCTGTGCAGTTCAGGCTGGCCTTGAGCTCACTTTGTAGCCCAGGCTGGTCTCAAACTGACAGGGATTCTCCTTCCTCAGCCTCCCGAGTGCTGGGATTATAGGTGTGCACTACCACACCTGGCTTTGCTTTTTTGACACAGGTCTCGCTATGTAATTTTCAAGCAGGTCTTGAACTCACTACATAGCCCAGGTTGGCCTCGAACTTGTGCCAATTGTGAGTCTTCTGAGTGCTTGGATCACAGGTGTGTGCTACCACACCAGCCTCAAGAAACCAAGCATTCTTAGCCGGGCGTGGTGGCACATGCCTGTAATCTCAGCACCAGGGAGGCTGAGGCAGGAGGGTCGTTGCAAGTCTGATACCAGCCTGGGCTACAAAGTGAGCTCAAGGCTGGCCTGAACTGCATAGCGAGACTGGCTCAAAAAGAAAAAAAAAAAAAAGTTGGTTCCTACTTTCCATGTTCCTTCTCCACAGCCTGTCCTCCCTGCACTGGCCACCAGGGTGCGCCATGAGCACCGAGTCTGGTGGTCCTTCCTCTGCCCTCAGTCCTCCATGGCTCCCACCTCCCTGGAGCCAAGGCCCAAGTCCCACTGCAGCCTACAGGGCCCGGCATGACCCGCCCTCTCCTCCTTTCCTCCCCTGCTTTCTCCCTGCCCTTTGCTCCCTCTGTTCCACTCTGCTCCAGCCACTTGGCCTCCTCAATTCTGCACTTTGCCAGGCTTTGTCTTGTCCCAGGGCCTTTGCATGGCTGTGTCCACTGCCTAGAATACTATTCCTTCATATACTTGTGTGGATCCTTCCCTGGCTTCTTTTAAGTCACTGCTCAGATATCTCCTAGGCATATAAATTATTTACTCCATCTGCCCCAGATATTCCCATCCCCTGACCTCTGACAAAGACTTTTTTGACTGAAACATTAGTCAGAGCCCTCTGAGGCCTCTGATCGACTAGGTTGGCCCAGTGTTCTATCCTTGAAGAGTCTACTTTGAGCAAGAGTCCTGTCAAGTCCCTTTAGCAAAAATCCCTACCCTTCCTGGGCATGGGGGTGCACACCTATGCACCCATGACTCAGGAATCTGAGGCAGAAGGATCACTGAAGGTTTGAGATACATAGCAAGCCAGGTGTGGTGGCGCACGCCTGTAATCCCAGCACTTGGGAGGCTGAGGCAGGAGGATCGTTGTGAGTTGGAGACCAGCCCGGGCTACAAAGTGAGCTCAAGGCCAACCTGGACTGCATAGGGAGACCCTGTCTCAAAAAACAAAACAAACAAACTAAAACTCCTCTACCCTTAAGGTATTTGAATTGGCACTACCCTTAACCCTTGCTACTCAGTAGGCCGAAGCAGGAGGTGCCCTTGAACCGGGAGTTAGAGACTAGCCTGGACAGTATAGTGAGACCCCTAGCTCAAAATAACAAAACAATAAAACCCCCAAATCAGCCCTGTGTAATGGTGTAGTACTGTGAGGCTGGGCGTGGTGGTGCACACCTATAATCCCAGCACTGGGGAGACTGAGGCCGAAGGATTGCTGCAAGTTCGAGGCCAGCCTGGGCTACAAAGTGAGTTCAAGGCCAGCCTGAGCTGTATAGTGAAACTCTGTCTCAAAAAGACAAAAAAAATGTGTAATACTGTCATTCCAGGTCTCTGAGAGGCTGAGGCAGAAAGATCTTCCTTTTTAAGTCTGGCCTGGGGCAAGTTAGTGACTCAGTACCACTCTGTCTCAAAATATAAAGGGCTGCGGGTGTGGGTCAGTGTGAATGGCCTGGGTTATATTCAGAGAGAGGAAAAGAGAGGGAGAGTGAGAGGGGAAGGGGAGGCAGAGGGGAGGGGAGGGGAGAAGAGGAGAAAAAACAGAAGAGGCCGTACTACATGACTCAATATCTAAGGGAAGCCGGGCATGATGGCGCACGCCTGTAATCACAGCACTGGGGAGGCTGAGGCAGGAGAATTGTTGTGAGTTCAAGACCAGCCTGGACTACAAAGCGAGCTCAAGGCCAGCCTGGACTGCATAGCAAGATCCTATCTCAAAAAAGAAGAAAAATATGTAAGGAGCTCAGAAATAGGCATAGAAAGAAAGAAAAAGAAAAAAGAGAGAGAGAGAGAGAGAGAGAGAAAGAGAGAGAGAGAGAGAGAGAGAGAGCGAGAGCGAGAGAGCAAGAGCGAGCTGTAGGGCTGGGGATATAGCTCAGTGGGATAAGCACCGGCCTAGCAAGCGCAGGGTCCTGAGTTCGATCCCCAGTACCGCCAAAAAAAAAAAAAAAAAAAACAAAAAAACTGGAGAGAGAGAGCTGCTAGGAGCCAGGGTGGCACTCACTGGCGTGGCTGGAAAGATCCAACCAGTGCTGCGTCTCGGGGCTGGACCTGTTCTTGGTGGTTGTTTGGGGTATTTTCAGTTTGTAAGAGTCCTCAAGTTTATTTTTTTTGAGACAGGGTATCTCTATGGAGTTCAGGCTGGCCTTGAGCTCACTTTGTAGCCCAGGCTGGTCTCAAACTCCCAGCGATCCTCCTGCCTCGGCCTCCCCGGTGCTGGGATGACAGGCGTGCGCCACCACGCCCGGCTCAGTCCTCACGTTTCTACATTTGCTTTATGCTCTGTTGTATTATGTTCTTTTTCGCTGTCCTGGGGATTAAAGCCGGGCGCTGGTACGACAAGGGTGCATCCACCCCCACCAGGGTAGCAGACATTCTAGTTCCCTCTTGCAAGTGAGAAGTGGTCCTATTTAGTGGTAAAAATACAGACAGGCTGGAGGTGGCTCAGAGGGGAGCACTTGCCTAGCATGCATGAAGCCCTGGGTCCATGCCTAGTACAGGGAAAAAACATTTATCTGATGGGCTTGGTGGCATGCCCTGTAATTCCAGCACTGGGGAGACCGAGGCAAGAGGATCACCATGAATTCGAGGCCAGTCTGGGCTACATGATGCATGGAAGCTTAGCCTGAATAATATAGCAAGGCCCTCTCTTCCTGAGTGTGCTGGTGCATTCCTGTAATTCCAGCACTTGGGAGGCTGAGGCAGGAGGATTAATGTGAGTTTGAGCCTAGCCTCAGTTATGTAGTGAGTTCAAGGCCAGCATGAACTATATAGTGAGACCCTGTCTCAAAAAACAAATGAACAAACAAACAAATCCAAACAAAAAGAGAAGGAATACATACATCCAACAACTCTCTCTTGCAGCAGAGCCTGGGAAACTGGTCCTTGAACCAGATGCACCCTGTTCCTGGTTTTATTTTTTTTTCCTGGTTTTATTTTATTTTATTTTATTCTATTCTATTTTGAGATAAGGGCTCCCTAAAGCCATGTCTGGATTTTTTCCCGGTTCTCATCTAAACTGAGAGCTAGGAAAGGGTTTTTTTTTATTTTAAAAGTAAAAGAACAAAAACATTAACAAACACACACAAAGTAGCATAAGAGGCTGGGGATATAGCTCAGTGGAATAAGCGCTTGCCTAGCAAGCGCAGGGTCCTGAGTTTGATCCCCAGTACCGCAAAAAAAAAAAAGTAGCATAAGAATAGGACAATTGAAACTGAGTTACAGACAAGGTGACAGGGAATCAACAATGGTTGTTGCGTTACATATTGATAACTTCGAAGTGTATATTCAGGAACATAGATATAGACATGCAAAATTGATCAAACAATTAATCATCAACTATTAGGAAAGGGTTTTATATTTTTTACATGGTTAAAAAAATTGAAAGAATGCTAGTTCAGCCAGGCATGGTGGCACATGTCTGTAATCCCAGCACTTGGGAGGCTGAAGCAGGAGGATTGCTGCAAGTTTAAGCCGAGCCTGACCGACATAAAGTGAGTTCAAGGTCAGCCTGAACTACATAGCAAAACCCTGTCTCAAAAAAAAAAAAACAAACCCAGAAAGAATACTAGTTCATGTCACATGAAAATTCTATGAAATTCATTTTTGTTTTGTTTTGTTTTGCAGTGCTGGAGGTTGACCCCAGCACCCTTGCATTGACCTATATCCCCAGTCCTTTTTATGTTTTATTTGAGACAGAGTCTCGCTAAATTACTAAATCGGGAAGGCTAGCTTTAAACTTTTTTTAGGGGGGGGGTTATTTATTTATTTATTTATTTATTTATATACCAGGAACAGAATTCAGGACCTTGCACTTACCAGGTAGGTGCTTATGCCACTGAGCTATATCCCGGGCCCTTTTTGGGTTTAAACTTGCGATGCTCCTGCCTCAGCCTCCAAGTTGTGGGATGACAGGTGTGCAGCACCTCATCTGGCTCTTTTGTGCCAATATTTGACTTTTCCTGTTTCATATAGCCCGCTCCAGGTGACAGGGATTTGGGTTTTTTCTCTTCACAGTTGTGCCCTCCAAGAAATATTTGTGGGCAAGGATCAGGAGTTCAGGTCTTGGATTTGGGCACACCTTGTAAAGCAGGGGCAAGGCTGGTGTCAACAAGGCCAGGGGTCTGTTTGCGGGGGGGAGGGGTAACAGGCATGTTGTCCTACCCCAGAGGCCCCAGGGCAGCCAAAACACAAAGACATGCAGTGCAACCTGTGGTCCCTAAACTCAGGCCCTAGCCAGAGGTGGTGGCCCTGGGTTCCTGGTATAGAAGCTTGAGCAGCAGATGGGCCAGTCTGAGAGCTTTTGGCAGGGGCCAAGTCTTCGTTCTCCATGAAGCCTGCCAAGCTTGACTCAATCATAAGCATGGGCCTAAAAAAAAAAAGCATGGGCCTTTTTTTTTTCAACACTTGAAATTGAGCCCAGAATCTCCACACTGAGCGACGCACCCTTTTGAAATTTTGAGAGAGGGTCTCCCTATGTAGTCCAGGTTGGTCTTGGACTCAATATATAGCTCAGGCTGGCTTCAAAATCTACAATCCTCCTGCCTCAGCCTCTGGAGTTGATGGGGTTATAGTTGTGTTTTTTCAAATTTTTTTTTATTTTATTTTGGACTTTTTGAGACAGGGTTTCGCTATGCAGTTCAGACTGACCTTGAGCTCACTTTGTATCCCAGGTTGGTCTTGAACTCACAGGATCCTCCTGCCTGTGCCATCGCACTGGCTAAAATTTTATTTTGGAGACAGGGACTCAGTATGTAGCCTAGGCCGACTTCAAACTCAAGATCCTCCTGCCTTAGCCCCTAAGTACCTGAGACTACAGTAAAACTATTTCCTTGTGAGTCGGATTTGGCTACACCCTTAATAGCTGTGTGACCTTTGTTATATGATTTAACTTCTCTGACTTTCAAGTGTCTTGGGTAAACGAAGCTGGGATTGGTGACACAAATTTGTAATCCCAGCTAGGAGGCGAAGCAGGAGTGTCACAAGCTTCATAAGATGTTTATCTAAAAATAAAAAGCAATTTAAAGTCAGGTGTGGTGGAGCACGCCTTTAATCCCAGCACTCAGGCGGCTGAGGCAGGAGGATTGCTGCAAGTTTGAGGCCAGCCAGGGCTACAAAGTGAGCTCAAGGTCAGCCTGAGCTGCACAGCGAGACCCTGTCTCAAATAAAATAAAATAAAATAGGCTGAAGATGCTGTTCAGTGCGAAGGAACTAGCCCTTCCGGAGCCCAGTGCATGAGGGGATGAGGGAGACATGACTAAGTGATTTAAATGATTTGAAAGGTCTGTGTCAAGCACCTGGTGAGCAATCAAATATGTATTAAAATGTGGATCAGAGAGCAGGGTGTGCTGACACATGCCTGTAACCCTGAGACTCCTGAGGCTGAGGCAGGAGGATCTCTGTGAGTTTGTAGGCCAGCCTGGGTTGCACAAGCGAGTTCAAGGCCGGACTGCAGTACATATTGAGACCCTGTCTCAAAAAACATCACAAAAAAGTGGACCTGAAAAGCGTGCAGTGGTGACAGCTGGTCAGCAGAGGCCGCTGCTGCGCTCTCTGTGCTCGGCCTTAGCCGCAACGGGCGCATGCGCAATGGCGCCACCCTGCAGAGGTTTTTTTTTTTTTTTTTTTTTTTCTTTCTTCTTCCCTCTACTTCCCCGCCCTTTTACCTCTAACCCTGAATTTATTACTACAGACTTTGAACCTGGCTGCGTTTCGTTTGCTGCAGGCGCCTTTTAATTTAGTGTAGGGCAGTGAAGGTTGGCAGAGGTCTTCTGGCCGCATCCCTCCGGCTGTGGGGTTGACTACAGCCTCAGTGCTGGTGGGAATAGCTTTGATTTCCCCGCCCCTCGTCCCCGACTTTTAGTTTACAGCAGAATTTCTGAATAAGCCAGTTCTATCTTTTTACCCCTCCTCCTTTTGTGTGTGGCATTGGTGATGGGACCCAGGGTCTCCGCATGGAGCCACGTCGCAGCCCCTTTTTTATTTTTTGAGACAGCTTCTGGCAAAGTCAGTTTCCCTGGGCTGGGGATATAGTTCAGTGGCATAAGCACCTGCCTGGCAAGTGCAAGTCCTGAGTTCTATCCCCGGTACCGCAAAAAAAAAAAAAAAGTCAGTTTCCCAGGGTGGACTCGAAATTGTGATCCTCCTGCTTCAGCTTCCCAGAGTGCTGAGATGACAGACTTGTACGCTCACACCCAGCTTCTACCTATCATTGTATGAAAATGATTGCATTATATTATCGCTCTGGAAAACCTGACTTTTTTTTTTTTTTGACAAGGTCCTGTGCTGTAGTTCATGCTGGCCTTGTGATCCTCCTGACTCAGCCTCCCCAGTGCTGGGATTACAAGTGTGCAGTACCACACTTGGCAACTCCCACTTTTAAGGAGAAAGGGCTGGGCTGCACAATGCCTAATATGGAGTTCAACACATAGTAGGAGCTAAGTGGGTTTAAAGATTTGTGTGTGTGTGTGTGTGTGTCTTTTTGAGACAGGGTCTTACTATGTAGTTCAGGCTGGCCTTGAGCTCAATTTGTAGCCCAGACTGGTCTCGAACAATTCTCCTGTCTCAGCCTCTCCAAGGGCTGGGAATACAGGCATGTGTGCCACGAAGCCTGGAGGGTTTAAAGGTTGATAAATAATTCATGATGTAAATTGAGACTGGGAGTGGTGGCACACACCTGTAATCCCAGCACTGGGGGAGGCTGAGGCAGGAGGATTGCTGTAATTTGAAACCAGCCTGGGCTACAAAGTGAGCTTAAGGCCAGCCTGAACTGCATAGCAAAACCCTGTCTCAAAAAGACCAAAAAAAAAGCAAATTGAATAGCCATCTGCTGGAAACATGTCTCCCAAACTGCATGTGCCCTTGCTTTGTACATTTACATACTTCATGTCATGAACAAAGATGTGGGTGTTTGAAGACCAGGGGAACTGACATCTTCTGGCTGCGTGTCCTGCCTTTCCAAGACTAGCATTTAGCAGATGTTTATTGAGCACCTTCTGCCACCCTCAGTTTCCCCCAGGATAAATGACGCCGCACCAATAATCACTGGTTGTGTGAAAGCTGGCCTGGATTAGTACTTGACACAGCAGAGAGGTTGGAACACTTGAGGAGGAGGGTGTGCAGCCTGTTTTAGAGCTCAGGCACAAAATTGCTTTTCTTTCTGCAGAAGCAACACCTCCTCCTCGCCCAGTCCTGAAAAAGCACTGCAGTTCCCCTGTTATTCCCCCTCCCCCCGCAATTTAAGGAAAGAGTTACAGTGGGGAGTTTATTTGCACAAATCAGAAAATCATTTATGCTGGGCATGATGGCACACACCTGTAATCCCAGCACTCTTGGAGGCTGAGGCAGGAGGATTGCTGTGAGTGAGGCCAGCCTGGGCTATATAGTTAGTTCAGGGGCAGCGTGAACTATATGGCAAGACTCTCTCAAAAAACCAAAAAAAAAAAAAAAAAAAAAGCGAGGAGGGGTGGAGAAATAATAAGGCCCTAGTTTTTGTTTTTTTTTTTTGTCGTTTTGAGACAGGGTCTCGCTATGCAGTTCTGGCTGGCCTTGAACTCACTTTCGTAAAAAAAATCAGACACACCGCTGAATGTCAGTTCATTTCCTCCAGCTGGAGGTCTGAAATACAAACGTTTCTTAGGGTCAGTTTAGGACACTAATGCTCAACAGTATTCAGGCGCCTCCCCCTGGACAGGAAGTGAAATAGAAATGTGAAGCGGCAATGGAAAGCGCTTACACCCGGGCTCAGACACAAACTAAATCCCGGAATAAGCAACTACTTTATTAATAGCAGCGACAGTTAATTAAAAAGGATATCTATTGAACACTGGGGGTAAGATATAGTGCTATCCCCTTATGTATATATATATATATATATATATATATATATATATATATATAAAGTTAGTTCATTTTATTCTTCCCAGAAAAAAAAATTCTTCCCAGGCCAGTGAAATAGAATTGATTACTAGCCCTAAGAAAGAGACACATGGAGAAATCTCAGAAAATACGATATGGAGAAGCCGGCAAGATAGCAACAAAACCGCTCACAATGTCTGGTACGAGGTTAGTGTGGTGGCGCATACCTGTCTTCCCAGCACTATGGGAGGCTGAGGCAGGAGGGTCGCAAATTTCAGCCCAGCGACTTATCGAGGGCTGTCCCAAAATTTAAAAAGAATAATTTTTTTTTAATGGCTGGGCTGAGGATGTGGCCGGATGTAAGGATCCAAGGAGAGGTGGTTCATAGTAGATGCTCAGTGTGTTTATGTACTTGATATGTGTGTTTATGTACTTGATTAGTACTTCCTTTAAAAAACTTTAATTTGAAATAGAGTTACAAGCAGTATACAGAGGTCCGTGGTATGCTCTCCCCCAGCTTCGCCCAGTGGTATCGTCCTATGTAACGAGACCAAAAGCAGGAAATTGACATTGGTACAATCCACGGACTCTATTCACTTTGTAATATGCTTTTAACAGATGTTTGGCATTTTACAAGGTAACACAGTTAACAAAACTCTCATTATTAATCTCAGTTTACTCGGCGCTCTTCGACTTGTGCGTCTGAATAGCGCGCTCTGGAAGCCGACTATCTCCCCTGGGAACCTGAACCTGTGCGCTACAGCAGTGGTTCCGGCGCCCAGAGGGTTAACCAGAGAGAGACACGACAGTGCGACTGCGCGCAGCGTCTTTGAGCTCCGCCCCCTCAGCACGACCCGATGACCCGCCCAACCGGCGTCGTCCTATAAAAGGGTGGGTGTTGACGTCAGCGTTCTCTTCCGCCGTCGTCGCCGCCATCGTCGGCGCGGCTCAACTCGGTCGGATCTACCTGGGAGAATCCAGCGACATCCGCCACCATGGTGAGGACTTCCGTGCCTCTGGGGCTTCAGGAGGGCGGGGAGGCCTCTGTGAGGCCCGCAGTGCTTAGTTTGGGGCGTCGGGGTCTCCCGGATGGGGAGGAGACATGGCGGCGGCGGGGGTCGGCGGGCTTGGGGCTGGGGAAGCGGCCGCGGCCATGTCTGCGTGCTGCCGCTGACTGCAGGGCCTTTTCTCGGCGTCCGGGGCTGCCGCCGCCTCACGGGGTCGCGTGGCGTGTGGTGATGTGGCGGGCGCTGTAATGGCGGGCACCGCGGAGGAGTTGGGGAGGTCGAGCCACCTTATGTAACGCGCCGGCGGAGCTCGGTTTTCCGTCGGTGGCCGGGGTCCGGGGCCGGCGGGGGCGAGGCGAGGCGAGGAAAGTAAGGTCTAAAAATACCTCTCTCCAAATCTCTCCAGGGTGCTGTGTAGCTTTGGGTGGAGTCCTTGATTTTTCTCCTCGTTTCCGAGGCGTGAGGCCCCCGCTGCGGGGGTTAGGGTGCCCCCGTCCCCCACGCCGAGGAGGGGCAGACGTAGGCGTAGTGGTCCCGAGTCGCGGGTGTGACCTTGGGACTTAGAGCATTTTGGTTGGAGGTGGGTCCGTGTCACATACGACAGTGTTATACCCGGTGTCCGGGAAATCTTGTCACTGTGTAGTATTTCACAACTCCTTTTCTGAATTGTCAGTTGTGAAAGACAGCCGAGCTCGGTTTTGGGGACATGGAGTGAGTGGCCTTTAAGAGGTGTATGCAAAGAGCTTGGCAGTGCTGAACTACTCACAGGCCTGGCTTCCGCTTGTCCGAAGGCCTGGCAGTGCTGTCGACCAGGTGTGCGTGCCAAGCCGGGTTCCTGGAGTCCCTGCTGGCCTAAACCCCACCCTCGTTGCCCAGGTGAACTTCACTGTAGATCAGATCCGGGCCATCATGGACAAGAAGGCCAACATCCGCAACATGTCTGTCATAGCCCACGTGGACCATGGCAAGTCCACACTGACGGACTCCCTGGTGTGCAAAGCCGGCATCATCGCATCCGCTCGTGCTGGTGAGACCCGTTTCACTGACACCCGGAAGGATGAGCAGGAGCGCTGTATCACCATCAAGTCAACGTGAGCGCCTGACAACCTCTGGACCTTGGTGGGGAGGACCTGGCCTGGGGCTGGGAGCCTGGGCCTGCCAGAACTGAGCCTCTGCGGCCCAGGCTGTTGGACCGTGGGGAGTGTGAGGGGCAGTTGGCAATGCCTGAAGACACGTGGGCTGTCATGCTCTTGAAGGGGGATGTCAGTGGCATGTAGAGGTACTGTGTAAGTTTGTGAGTTGCAGAGGGTATTGCTGCTGTTTTCTATAATAACTTGTATAGTGATGTACTATACAGTACAGCTTGTGCAGTTCTACAGCAATTTGTACAGTAAATTCAGGTGGTGGCTGAATTAGGTGGTTAATTGCTTGTTTTTTGTGGTAAGGGGAAT
Organism: Dinomys branickii; assembly: GCA_004027595.1. Taxonomy (NCBI): domain Eukaryota; kingdom Metazoa; phylum Chordata; class Mammalia; order Rodentia; family Dinomyidae; genus Dinomys; species Dinomys branickii. The sequence goes on from PVLD010008341.1 coordinate 58,390, forward strand.
CGAACTAGGTTGTTGTACTGAACAACGTCCCTATTCCTTTTTAAAATCTGGAGATGGCCTGTTAAAGTGGCTAAATTCATGGTGGACTGGAGCTTGCCATTTTCTTGCCTCAGCCTAGTCTTGATGCTGGGTGCTGGGATTATTAAATGGATTGTGCTACCACTCCAGCACGGTTAAATTGCCTTTTCTATCCACGCCAGCTGGCTGGGGGGGTCAGGCTGTGGAGGGAAGGGTGCATGCAACCCCTAGAGCTGGTCCTGCCTAGGTCTGTGGTGTGAGCATCACGGGGCCCAGAAGAGTCAGTACTGGGAGGTGCTTGTCCTCAGGGGCCCCTTCACAGGGCAGATGGCTCCCTGTGACAGGGTGGGCTGGCCCAAGCACGCTTGCAGCCTGTGTCCAGATGAGTAATGCTGCGAGGGAGGGGACGGGTGGGGTACCTGAGTGGCAGTGCTGGTTCTGCACTGTCCCCTCTTACCCTGGGGGCGAAGTCCCTGTGCAGGCCTTTGTGAAGTTGGGGATGTCGGGAGCCAGGATGGCACCGCCCTGCTGACACATCTGTTCTCCACAGCGCTATCTCCCTCTTCTACGAGCTCTCTGAGAATGACTTGAACTTTATCAAGCAGAGCAAGGATGGCTCTGGCTTCCTCATCAACCTCATTGACTCCCCTGGGCATGTGGACTTTTCCTCGGAGGTCACGGCTGCTCTGCGTGTTACCGACGGCGCCTTGGTGGTGGTGGACTGTGTGTCAGGTAAACGGAGGTCCCGCTTGGAGGGTCCTGGACCGGGGCCATGTCTGTCCCACTGACACCCTTGTCCCTGTGATCCCGTGGTTCCCAGGTGTGTGTGTACAGACGGAGACAGTGCTGCGGCAGGCCATCGCTGAGCGCATCAAGCCCGTGCTGATGATGAACAAGATGGACCGCGCCCTGCTGGAGCTGCAACTGGAGCCCGAGGAGCTGTACCAGACCTTCCAGCGCATCGTGGAGAACGTCAACGTCATCATCTCCACCTACGGCGAGGGCGAGAGCGGCCCCATGGGCAACATCATGGTGTGTGCTAGCAGTGGCTGGGGCATCAGTGGCAGCATAACCCGTCCTGGGCTTGCTGTGAGCCTTCTTGACCTGGCTTGGGTGGTGGGGTTTGCATCACCCATTTTGTGATGACTGAAATTTCTTCACTTTGACCTGACGTCTCTTGAAGAAACCCAGTGTCTGAAATGCTTGTTGCTGGGGACTTCACTGAGGAGTCTGCCCTGAGCCCCCAGTCCCAGCTCATGCTTTTCCGCTCCCCCCAGATCGACCCTGTCCTCGGCACTGTGGGCTTTGGGTCCGGCCTGCATGGCTGGGCCTTTACCCTGAAGCAGTTTGCAGAGATGTACGTCGCCAAGTTTGCTGCCAAGGGGGAGGGCCAGTTGGGGCCTGCAGAGCGGGCCAAGAAGGTGGAAGACATGATGAAGAAACTGTGGGGTGACCGGTGAGTGTGTGGCTGCCAGTGCGTGGGGCAGGGTGGTGCCACTGTAGGCCTGATAGGCTGTGGCTCACCTTGCAAACCCTGGGACTGATGGTGCTGTACTTTCTGCACTAGGTACTTTGACCCAGCCAACGGCAAATTCAGCAAGTCAGCCACAAGTCCTGACGGGAAGAAGCTGCCCCGTACCTTCTGCCAACTCATCCTGGACCCCATCTTCAAGGTGTGGTCAGGTGGTCTGGGCTGGGAGCATCCTTCTGGGGTCCATGCTTCCTGGAAGGCCCATCACCTGCCCTGTTAGCCAGGCCCTGGGCACAGCCCTCCGATCGAGGTGCTAGCCCAGCTCACCCTGCTGTGACAAGGGAACTGCTGAAAGGGAACCTGTGTTTGGGTAGCAGCTATGGCTCTAGCTGTGAGGCAGAGGGTCTTTTTTTTTTTTTTTTTTTTTTTTTTGGTTTTTTGGTCTTTCTTAGATAGGGTCTTGCTATACAGATCAGACTGGCATTGAGCTCACTTTGTAGCCCAGGCTGGTCTACAAAGATCATTGATCTCTCAACGATCTTCCCGCCTCAGCCTCCCGAGTGCTGGGATTACAGGCATTCACCACCACACCTGGCAAGAGGGTCCTTTTGTCCTTGAGTTCTCTTGTATGAGGCGCCTTGGAGTTGAGCAACCCAGGGCTTGGTGGATGTGGTGCCACTGTGCTTTGTGGCTGCCCCAGCTCCCTTAGCTGAAGGCACTGGGTTTCCTCCTCCCCTTCCTGACCACTACCTTGTCTTCCTGGCGGTTCAGGTGTTTGATGCGATCATGAACTTCAAGAAAGAGGAAACAGCAAAACTAATTGAGAAACTGGATATTAAGCTGGACAGTGAGGACAAGGACAAGGAGGGCAAGCCACTGCTTAAGGTAAGGGGGCAGTGCTCGTGGTGCTGGAGGTACCAGCCTAAGGGTCACCCTTGAGGCCTCCATTACTGATTTGCAGCAGTGCATGTGGGTCACATGGACCCAAGTATGCAGGTGGCTCCCTCAGGTCCTGAGCAAGGAGCTGCGTGTGACAGACCCCACTCGCATTCTCCTGAGCCTGCCCTTGCCTTTGTGCCCACAGGCTGTGATGCGCCGCTGGCTGCCGGCCGGGGATGCGCTGCTGCAGATGATCACGATCCACCTGCCATCACCCGTCACGGCGCAGAAGTACCGCTGCGAGCTGCTGTACGAGGGGCCCCCGGACGACGAGGCTGCCATGGGTATGTGCGGCTGGCTCCACGCAGGCTTGGGCTGTGGAGAGGAGCATGGGGGAATGACTTTCCTCTTTTTTTTTTTTTTTTTTTTTTTTCTGATCCAGGCATTAAAAGCTGTGACCCCAAAGGCCCCCTAATGATGTACATTTCCAAAATGGTGCCAACCTCTGATAAAGGCCGGTTCTATGCCTTTGGACGTGTCTTCTCAGGCCTGGTGTCTACTGGCCTGAAGGTCCGCATCATGGGCCCCAACTACACCCCTGGGAAAAAAGAGGACCTCTACCTGAAGCCCATTCAGAGGTGAGCATCCAGGGTGGGTCCCTGTCCTGCTTAGAGCTCCTGGCTGTTTGGTTTTGGCAGCACTAAGGACTAAACCCAGTGCCTTCACGCTGAGTTTTTTTTTTTTTGGCGGTACTGGGGATAGAACTCAGGACCCTGCGCTTGCTAGGCAGGCGCTTATTCCACTGAGCTATATCCCCAGCCCCTACGCTAAGTTCTGTTCCCAGCTTTTGTTTGCTTGGGGATGAGGTCTCCCTAATTTAATTCCCATACTGGGCTTGAACTCATTAATGCCTCAGACTTCAGAGTGCTGGGATGGCTGGTGTGCTGGCCTTGTTACAGTGTGCCTTTGTTGAGCTGTGGAAAGTTGAGAGAGGGATGCCGTAAAAGCCCTGCCTTTGCTGTGTGCTCCTATTCAGTGCTTTCTGGGGACAGGGTGGGTAGGCGATATGCTGTCTGGGGTGTGGACAGAACTGGCTATGGGGCTTGAGGTCCTTGTGCCAGGCTCTGGGAAGGCCTTGGCCTCAATAGAATCCCCCCGTTCCCTCCAGGACCATCCTGATGATGGGCCGCTATGTGGAGCCCATTGAGGACGTGCCTTGTGGGAACATTGTGGGCCTCGTGGGTGTGGACCAGTTCCTGGTGAAGACTGGCACCATCACTACTTTTGAGCATGCTCACAACATGCGTGTGATGAAGTTCAGCGTCAGCCCTGTCGTCAGGGTGGCTGTGGAGGCCAAGAACCCGGCCGACCTGCCCAAGCTGGTGGAGGGGCTGAAGCGGCTGGCCAAGTCTGACCCCATGGTGCAGGTGGGCACGTGTAGTTACGCTCTCTGGGTGCTGGATTTGACTTGGGAGGGGGGAAGTTTCTGTGCCTGGCCCACATGTCCCCCTGGTGTGGTGTGGTGTGGGGTTCCACGGGGTAGGTGCCCCCCTCCTGGGCAGTGGAGAGTGCTGGGCTGTGGGCTCTAAGCCTCGCACCTGTGGCCCTGGCTGACACGTGGCCCCTGCAGTGCATCATTGAGGAGTCAGGAGAGCACATCATTGCGGGCGCTGGTGAACTGCACCTTGAGATCTGCCTCAAGGACCTGGAGGAGGACCATGCCTGCATCCCCATCAAGGTGAGCAGCTGGCGCTGTCCGTGGGCAGGCGTGAGGGGCGGCGGCTGGGACCTGTCCTGGTGCAGGGCAGGGCTCCTGTGTTGCTGTCACTCAGTGTGACATCGCACTCTCCCCTTGGCTGAACCCTTGTAAGTCTCAGCTTCCTTGGGAGACAGAGGTTCCCGTGTGTGGCTGGCCTGTTTACGCCTTTAGTAAAGCTTGGGTGTGCTTAGGTGGCGCCAGGATCCTGGACCTGTGGCACAGCTCTTGCTTCATGGGTCCCAGGACCAAGCTGTCCCTTGCTAGGGTGGGTGGCCATGTCATGTGAGGCTCAGTGCCATTTGCCAGTACTGCCACAGTGTGCACCTGGAATGTGGCAGTGGTCTGCCTCTCAGGGAAGTGCTTCTGGAGCATGTCCTTGATGGTCGCTCGGTCAGGAGTTACTGCAAGCTCTCCTTGTAGAAATCGGACCCTGTGGTCTCGTACCGGGAGACGGTGAGTGAGGAGTCGAACGTGATGTGCCTCTCCAAGTCCCCCAACAAGCACAACCGGCTGTACATGAAGGCACGGCCCTTCCCTGACGGCCTGGCCGAGGACATTGACAAGGGTGAGGTGTCTGCGCGCCAGGAGCTCAAGCAGCGCGCCCGCTACCTGGCTGAGAAGTACGAGTGGGACGTGGCCGAGGCCCGCAAGATCTGGTGCTTTGGGCCCGATGGCACCGGCCCCAACATCCTCACTGACATCACCAAGGGGGTACAGTACCTCAACGAGATCAAGGATAGTGTGGTGGCTGGCTTCCAGTGGGCCACCAAGGAGGTGAGTGGGCAGGCTGCCCGCTCCAGGGATACGTGGGTGCTAGGGGCCATGTTCCCTGAAGGTGCCCTCTCTTCCCTTGTGCAGGGAGCACTGTGCGAGGAGAACATGCGTGGGGTGCGTTTTGACGTCCACGACGTGACACTGCATGCTGACGCCATCCACCGTGGGGGCGGCCAGATCATCCCCACAGCGCGGCGCTGCCTCTATGCCAGTGTGTTGACAGCACAGCCCCGCCTCATGGAGCCCATCTACCTTGTGGAGATCCAGGTGAGGAGGCCAGGGTCTGCACGGCCCCTGCCTGTGCCTCCAGCTTACAACCACTGACCATACTTCACCTCCTTTCAGTGTCCGGAGCAAGTGGTTGGGGGGATCTATGGTGTCCTGAACAGGAAGCGAGGCCACGTCTTTGAGGAGTCTCAGGTGGCTGGCACTCCCATGTTTGTGGTCAAGGCCTACCTGCCTGTCAACGAGTCCTTCGGTGAGTATGCCTGAGGTGCATGCCAGCGAGGTACTGGTACAATCTGTCCTCTCTGAGGGGAGGTGGTTTGGCCCCACCTGTGGACCACGGGCGGTGGTGCTGTCACTGCGGCAGCATCTGATCGTCTTTTGATCTTCGAGATGGTCTCCCTTTGCAGTTGAGGCTGGCCTTGAGCTTGCTTCATAGCCCAGGCTGACCTCTTCCTTATGATCCTCCTGCCTTAGCTTCCCGATTGCTGGAATTACAGGCCTGCGCCACCAGCAGCATAGTGGTCTTGAACCCTCTTGGCTGAGGCGCAGGCCCTGGATCAGTGTCTCACTATGCAGGCTGTCTTTGCAGTCCTCTCCCATATGTGGATCTGTTCACTCCCTGCCCTCCCACAGGCTTCACTGCCGACCTACGGTCCAACACCGGTGGCCAGGCCTTCCCCCAGTGTGTGTTCGACCACTGGCAGATCCTGCCCGGAGACCCCTTCGATAATAGCAGCCGCCCCAGCCAGGTGGTGGCAGAAACCCGCAAGCGCAAGGGCCTGAAAGAGGGCATCCCAGCCTTGGATAACTTCCTGGACAAGTTGTAGGTGGCGGCACTCTTGGATCCGCCATGGCAGCACGTCCTCACATTCTCAGACGACACCTTGAGACTGTCCCACACAGTGACCTCCGCCTGACGGGCTTTCAGGCCCACTCCGTGCCCTCGCGCCATTCACACTTGATGCTGTTTCTATTTATTTCGGGTTCCAGAGCAGCGGAAATGCCCTCTCTGCAGGGACTTGCGGGCCGGTGGGTGGGGAGGCGGGCGGGATACCCAGTCCTTGTTTTTCATTTGTTCAGAGAGAACCACAACTCAGATGTCCAAAAATTTAAAATAAACACACATAAGAGGTTTATTTGGGTAAATAGCCTGAGGCCCCTCGTCCCAGAGGGAGGAACAGGTGGGTGGATGAGTCCTGGAAGGCAGGGGTCCTGTGAGGTGCCGCCAGGAGCACCACCGGCTGTGTTAGTGCCATTGGGGGTAATAAATTCAATACGGTGGTGACCTTGGCCTTGGTGTGCATCATTTACGGGGTGTCTGCATATGGTGAGGGCGGGGTGCAAGTGGGTGAGCGCAGAAGTGGAGTGAGGATGCCAAACCAGCTTTTGTGCAGAAGCCCCTCTCTCTGCTGGGAGCGGCTGCCATGGCAGCAGGGCATAGAGTCCCAATGGCAGATACGACCACGGTGCTGTCCTGGAGTGGCCCAATGAGGCCTAGATGTGCCTCGCCTATGGCAGAGGCCTCTTGGTGTTGCTGCAAGATGCAGGGCCTGTGGTAGGGATGGAGTTGGTTCCCTGGCCTAGGTAGTAGGTGCTGTACTCCGCTTCTATATGCAAGTGTCAGATGCTTCTCAGTCCGAGTGATTGGAGTCAGTTCCTGGGTGTATTTTCCTTTCTAACCTTTGAGGGACCTTAAGTGTGACTAGGAAAAGGAGCAAAATCCTTTTAGCCAGCGTCCAGTGTCTGTTCATGTACGGAATGTGCTGTTTCCTGTCTGAACCTTGGGTCAGTATCTGTAACCCAGGCTGGCTTTGCACTCCTGCAGGTCCTGTGGGGAGGGCCCGCGGGCCTGCGCCCACACACCCAGCTTGAACTTGACTGTTGGAAATGAACTTTGCCTGGTGCCCAGGGCTAAATGTAGTTCCCACTGTTTTTCTTTTCCCAGTTATGTAGCAATAGGGACAAAACCCTTACCTCTAAGGTGTTTCACTGCACTGGGCTTCCTTTAAGAGAACACGCTTCTCTGAACCCTTCGAAGAGCTAAGATGCTAAGAACCTGCCCCCTTCCAGGGGGTGAGACCTGCCACTGAGTCTTGGTAAGGTCTCAGGAGCCTCAGCAGAGGGCTCTTGAGTCTGGGGTTCAGACTTGGGTGTCTGAGCTCTGCCCTTGCCTGGCTGCGGGACCTTGGACAGGTCGTTTAACCTCCCCAGGTGCCGGCTTCTCGTCTGTGCAATCATCTGTGCTCCTGAGATTGAGTAGCGGCTCATCACCATGTTGAGTAGCAGGTCACTTGCACCCCCGGGTCGAAACTTACACACACGCTAAAGCCGCCCCAGGGAACACCCCAGGAGTTGTGCGTAGCGCCAGTGCGTCTGGGAGGCAAGCCAGGCCGCATACACGATTTAACATCCATTTAGAGGCGGGCGGGCATTCCAGAGACCGCAAAATCAGCCTTCCCTGTGTTTGACCAGTGTCCGTACTAGCCAATCAGGTTAGGGGAGGTCAGTCAGCCAACCGCGAGGCCGTATCTGGGTGCGGTGCCCGGAAGGAGGCAGAGGGTGGGGCATTGAGATGGGGGCATGAGCGGCGGGAAGGTCAGCCAATGGGCGGTGAGGTCCACCTCTGGGGGGCGGGAACTGGCGGAGGCGGAGGTGTCGGCGCAGGCGCGGGGAGGTGTCCCAGACAGGAGGAGGAGGAGGAGGAGGAGGAGGAGGAGGAGGAGGAGGAGGAGGCTGTAGCCCCTCGGCGTGGCTGGACCGGCTCCGGACTCGCAGCCGCGGAGGTGCGGATGGGCTTGGGCTTAAGCCGGCGGGCTGGGTGGAGCCGGGGCGGCGCCTTGGGGGCCCTTGGAGTACGGGGAGGGCGAGAGAAGCTGAAGTGGGGAGCTTTCCGAGAACCGCATAGCTGACTGGGCCTGCAAGGGGCGTGGCGGCCTCAGGGATGCTTGAGCTGGAACATTAGGGGTGGGGACACTTTGGGGGAGATCTGTGCGGGTGGGGACCTTTGCTAGGTGAAGGGAGAGGTTAATCTTGCTAGGACTGTGGAGATCAGCGGCGCCCAAAGTGGGCTTGCAGAGCGGGGCGTGGAGGCGCGGGCCTGTCATCCTAGCACTGGGGAGGCTGAATCAGGATCCCCGCGAGTTGGAGGTCAGCCTGTGCTACATGGTTATTTCGAGTCTAGTCTGAACTACATAGCAAGACCCTGTCTTAAACAAAAACAAAAGCAGCTTGCACCGAGGCTATTGGGAAATACAGGTCATGTTGGCACATGCCTATCATCTCAGCACTTTGGAAGGCTGAGGCAGGAGTATTGCAGGCTCATGCCCAGCCTAGGCAGTTTAGTGACACAGTAAATGGAGGACCTCCTGGAGGAGTTTAAGACAGGATCTCACCTTGTAGGTCAGGCTGGCTTGGCCTCGTGATCAAAGCAATCCTGCCTCAGCCTTTCAAGTCCTGGGATCATAGGTGTGTACCAGCAGTTCTAGCTTCTCGGAGAAGTGTGAAATTTGGGGAGGAGTAGTGTGTTTGGTGAGCAAGTGTGTGTTTAGCAGGGAGAAATGATGAGTTCTCACCTGCTGCTTTCTCTCCTTCCAGGGCCGCAGGGACTTCGTGTAACTTTTGCTGGAGCAGAAGCTGCTGCCCGGTAGGCAGGTGGCCACCATGTCCACCTTCCGCCAAGAGGATGTGGAGGATCACTACGAGATGGGGGAGGAGCTGGGCAGGTGAGCTAGGGGCTGTGAACAGCCACTGGCCTGTCTGTGCCCCTGGCAGGAACGAGTCAGGCTGTGTGCCGGAAAAACGAGTTTGGATTTTGGAACCAGACAGATGAGGCCTTCATTTCCCTCCCTGCCGTCCGTGTTTGAGATGCAGAAAAACTGCATTGTGTGCATACATGTGGCGCCCAATACAGAGCCTGGCCTCAAGAGCAGAGCAGTCAGGGCCACCTGTGCGCTCTTAGAAGGTCTCCTCTTTAGTCTTCATTTGTGGGGCCCCTGGAGATTCCTCAGCTCTTGCCTTTTCCCTGTGCCAGTTTTTAATCGCAATGGCAGAAAGTGTGGCTTCCCTCCCAGCCGGCAGGGCTCCGATTTCCGGCCCGGGCCCAGAGGGTGCCCCCCCCCCCCCCCCCCCCCCCCCCCCCCCCCCCCCCCCCCCCCCCCCCCCCCCCCCCCCCCCCCCCCCCCCCCCCCCCCCCCCCCCCCCCCCCCCCCCCCCGCGCGCCCCAGCCCCAGCCCCCAGACCGGCCAGGCCCCTCTCTGCCCATCCTTTTTTTGTGGAGCTTCAAACCTTATTTGGTGAGCTGCTGCTGGGAGGCCTCCTGGAGCCACCCGACGCCCCATGATGTCACCCGAAGGGAATGTAAATAGCTGAGCCTCGGGTCAGGGCAGCCGCCACAGTGGAGTGTGGCTCAGTTCTCTTTTGGGATCCTGAGGTCCTTCCTTCAGGAATTTCCTCCTTTGGGTGCTGGGGAATGCAGCAGCCCCCACCCCGTGCTTTATTGTTTGAAATGTGTTAGGGCCTTTGCAGTCAACTTGGCAGAGAAGTCAGTGACATTTAACCCAACATGAATTGTGTTCCTGGGGGATTGGTTCTAGGGCCCCTGAGGTGCCCCAAATCTTTGAATGCTCTAATCCTTTATATCAAATGATGTATTTAACTTGTATAGTCTTCCCATATACTCTGTCATTTTTTAAATATTGTTATTGTTACTGTCATTATTTTGGTGGTACCGGGGGTGGAACCTGGCGTCTTGAACTGAGCTGCATCTCTACCCTGTTACTTTTTTGTTGTTGTTGTTGTTGCCTTTTTGAGGAAGGGTTTCACTATGTAGTTTAGGCTGTTCTTTTTTTTTCTTTTTTTTTTTTGAGACAGGGTCTCTCTGCAGTGCAGGCTGGCCTTGAGCTCATTTTGTGGCCCAGGCTGGTCTTGAACTCCCAACCATCCTCCTGCCTCAGCCTCCCGAGTGCTGGGATTATAGGCATGTGCCACCACACCCAGCTCTAGTCTGTTATATTTTTAAGATAGGGTCTCACTAAGGTTTCCAGACTGGCCTCAAACTTGTAATTGTCCTGTGTCAGCCTCTCAAAGAGCTGGGATTGCAGGCCTGCACCATTGCACCCAGATGGTTTCCATGCTGATAACAGTTTAATTTGGGGAGCGGTGCTGCGGGTAGAACCCGGACTTTATCCATGCTAAACATTGGCCCTGCTCCTGAGCGCCAGCTCCTACCTGGATATTTTCGGGGATGTTTGGTGTGTTTAGTGCACACACCCGCTCACTCTGCGTTCTCAGCTTCAGCGGTATGGGTCCGTCTCCCCCGGTGGGCACCGTGGACAGGGCCACGCAGTGGGCTCATACACTTTTCCTCCCCTTACAGTGGCTTTTGTGCTCTGCAGGCTCAGAATGTTTTGTGTTTCTTTTTTATTTTTTCCTTTTTGTGCTAGGGATGGAACCCAGGGCCTTGCGCATACTGGACAAGTGCTCTGGCCTGAGCTGGTTTGCGTATTTTTAAACGGTTAGGGAAAAAATGGAAGAAACAGTTCCATTTTTGTGACATGTTCCATGGACAGGAAACTCCTCTTCATCATGCACAGTGGAAGTGAAAGATTAAGGGAGGGGAGGAACAGCCCCCTCCTGTAGCTCCCCTGTCAGGCAGTCACTTGTGCCACCGAGCTACATCCCTGGACCTGTAGCTCCCTTGTGGATCTGGCTAATGACCAGGCATTACGGAGAGCGACTGGGCCAGAAAGCTGCAAACGCGCACAGGCTGGCCCTTTAAAGCACAGGTTTTCCGAGCGCGGTGGTTTCAGAAGGCTCCCTCGCTCTGATGCTGTGTGGCTGGCCCCTGTGGCCCCCTTGACTTCCCATTTTCCTCTGTTGGCTGGCACGGTTGGCCTTGACTCATCTGGGCGGATCCGGGGAGGATTCTCACGAGAGGCAGCTTGGAGTCCCTCTCCCCTTGCCTTGGGACCGCCCTGCTCTGTATGGTTACTGCACAAAACTGGACATGGCCCTGGGGCCACTGGGCCTGGCTGTCCTGAGCACCTCAGCTGTTGAGGGGAGTCCCCGGCCACTCCATACCAGGTGTGTCCCCAGGTGACAGCTGCAGATGTCCCCAGACATGATCCAGTGTTGGCAGTGGAGCAGGATTGTTTCTGGTTGGGAGGTTCTTTTGTTTTGGTACAGGGAATTGAACTCAGGACCTTGTGCTTGCCAGGCTGTTGTTTATGCCACTGAGCTACATCCCTGGCCTGGAGGTTGTTTTTTTTTTTTTTTTTCAGTTCTGGGGATTGAACCTAGGCCTTCACACAGACCTCCAGCCCCAGCCCCAGCCCTCTTCATTTTGAGACAGTGTGTTGCTTAGTTGCTAAGAGTCCCGGTTGGGTAGAATATATGACCCTCCTGCCTCAGCCTCCAGAGTGTCCCAGAGTATCTCTGACATGTGCTCTAATGGGATCATCTTCTGAGCAAGGTTCGCACTGTACCTGCTCTTTCAGCATGACTTTCCCCGTTGGTGCCCCCATTTTTCCCTGCAGCTGCATATTGCAGTGTATGACTCACCTACATCATTTCTCTCTGCCCAGCTCTGTGGTGTCCCATTCAGTTGCTTCACGTGTGGTATTTGGACCAAGGCCTGACGTGGCCATGGGGATCATGGGAAGGGGGTGGCTCTCAGGGACCCCTCCAGTAGGGAACTCAGATGTCTTTCCAGCCCTAAGGGGGGAGAGGGCTTGAGGTGGACCCCTACCTCTCGCAGGAGATGGGTTGTCTGCATGCAGCCTCCCTGGGCTGGAATCCAGGGCCTTGAGTCAAGGGGAATGCTGGCCCCGGGGCTTTATGTCACAGTCGTGGTTAGAATCCCTAGTGACAGACAGGGTAGCAGAATGGGCGATGGGTTGGGTTTTGGAGTGCGGGTCTGTGGGTGGGTGCTGGGTGCCTGTGGGTGCCTGGGTCCTGGGCTGAGTCCCACTGCAGCATAGAGGAAGATGGGAGGTGATGTTGAAACCACCTCTATCCCGCTGTCCTCGACCCTGCTCAGGCTGTGGCCTTGCACGGGGTGGCCCCCAGCCATTGTCCTGAAGCCCAACACAGACAGATGAACAGACAGACAGACATGCTCTTCCCAGCAGGAGTCGCTTTGGATTGGGAGGTTTAGTTCTCCAGTCTGGTCAAGTCCCTCCCATTCGTTCCTTCCTGGGGCCGGTGCTGAGCGCCCGCCTGGGACCAGGGTGTCTCCGAGCAGGAGCCATGGTGAGCCGAGCACCAGCCTAGGCTTCGGAACCGGTGGTGCTGGGTCATAAGAATTTTTCCCATGGTTCTGGGGTTGAACCCAGGGCCTTGGCATTGAGCTGTCCCCAGTCTCCCAGTCCCTTTTTTTTTTTTTTGCCATACAGGGGCTCGAACTCAGGACCTTGTGCTTGCCAGGCAAGCACTTATTCTACTGAGCTGTATCCCCAGCCCCAGTCCCCTTTTTTTGAGACAGGGTCTCACTGTGTCATTCAGGCTGGCCTTGAATTTGCTACCCAGCCCTGGCTGGGCTCGAACTTGCACTCTGGACTCAGCCTCCCGGAATGCTGGGGGTCTAAGCCGGGATGCTACAGCTTGGTCCCATTGTTGACTCTTGCTTGTCACAGATGTCCATGTGGCCTTGGGTGGCCACTTTTTCTTTCTGTCTCCAGGGGGATAATGGTGCGGCCTGCCGTGGAGGCTCATGTCAGAGATGACAGGAAAGAGCTTGCAGGCTGCCTGATCCCAAATGTCCATAGAAGAGGGAGAGGGCGTGGCCACTGCTCAGTGCTCCCCGCTTTCGACCTCCAGCTGCAGCCCGGATGGGCTGGGAGTCTCAGAGGCGGGAAGGAGTCGGGGTTCCATCTCAGCAGACCTTTCTGTCCTCCCAGCCTGAGTATCTGCTGTGGCTGGGGAATGAGGAGCTGCCCAGAATCACCATGGTGACAGGGACCGCCATCTGAGGTGCAAATCCAATAGATCTGATGTGCGCCCAGGTGCGTGGGAGCAGTTGCTTCACATGCAGGCGCAAGGGCTTCTCTCTTCCTAGCTGGGATTTGCACCCGTGGCCTCAGGGAGGAATTGGCTCATGAGCCTGGGAGTTGCCAGGCTGCTGCTTGTGCCGCTGTCATGTGTGTGTCTTTATTAGCCAAGGCCCAGTCACAGATGGGCACACGGCCAGACTGGTCAGGCTTTCGGTCCTGGGTGCAGCAGTCCAAGGTCAAGGTGTGGGCAGGACCCCTGAGGCCTCTGGCAGGCTGCTGGCTGTCCTGGCCAGGTCATGCCTCGTTGCAGGGCTGCATCCTCATTTTCTCTTGTAAGGTGGTCAGATTAGGCGGCAACCCCTCCAGGGAGCCTCGCTGTCGTTCAGGCTGCTCTTTAAGGACCCTGTCCCCAGAAACGGTCATGGTGTGAGGAATGGGGACTTCGCTGTGACACAGTTCAACCCACACCAGCAACTTTTTTTTTTTCTTTTTTTTTGACTTTTTGAGACAGGGTCTCACTATGTAGTTCAGGCTGGTCTTGAACTCACTTTGTATCCTAAGCTGGCCTCAAACTCATAATGATCCTCCTGCCTTAGCCTCCCGAGTGCTGGGATTACAGGTGTGTACTGCCATGCCTGTTCAAGCTGGCCTTGAGCTCACTGTGTAGCCCAGGCTGGTTCTTTTTTTTGTTTTGTTTTGTTTTCATATCAGCAACTTGTTTTGTTTTGTTTTGTTTTTTGACATGGGGTTTTGTTCTGTAGTCTAGGCTGGTCTTGAACTCACTGTGTACCCTATGATGGCCTCAAACTCAAGGTAGTCCTGCCTCAGTCCCACGAGTGCCAGCTTTATAGCCGTGTGCCACCACACCCAGCTATTTCAGCACTTTTTTACTGTTTTCCCCCTTCCCATGCTGTGGACTGAACCCAGGATCTTTGCACTGAGCTGCATCCTCAGCCATTTTTTAATTTTAACTTGCATGTTTTTGATTTTGAGGAAGGATCTGTCTAAGCTGCTAAGCGGACCAGGCTGGGCTCAGACTGCTGACTGTTGTGCTGAGTGCTGGGTGACTGCGCGTCTTGTCCCGCCCGTGGACGCCTGCGTAACCTCTCGAGTAGCACCAAGACTGCTGCTTGGAGGCCGTGGCAGTTTCCTTCCTACGAGGAGGCTGCAGAGCCCCAACCTGGGCGTCCGAGCCTGTGTGACAGTGGTGTGTGTCCCTTTTGTTCTTACCTGTTGAACAAGGAGCACTTTTTTGGGGGATTATCAGGAATTGAACTGAGGACTTCATGCTTGCCAGGCAGGCGCCTCACCACTGAGCTACATCTCCGGGCATAAGCAGCACCTTTGAAATGGAGACTTTTTTCTTTTCTTTTTTTTTTTTTTTTTTTTTTTTGACATGACAGTTAAGGCTGTGACTTTATCCAGTCTGTCAATATGTTTATTTATGTGGTCCAGTGCTAATAATTTTGGGGGGTTTTGTTGGTTTTTTGAGGCAGGGTCTTGCTCTGTAGTCCGGGCTGGCCTTGAACTCACTATGTAGCCCAGGCTGGTCTGGAACATGCAACAATCCTCCTGGCTCAGCTTCCTGAGTGCTGAGATTACAGGCGTGTGGCCCATGCCCAGCTGTTTCTTTTTTTTTTTATTTTTTGTACCGGAATTGAACTCAGGACCTTGTGCTTGCCAGGTGGGCGCTGTGCCACTGAGCTATATCCTGAGCTTTCCTTTTTTTTTTTTTTTTTTAATAAATTTAACAAAATGATAAAATGCAGCGCAGCACGGGGGAGCACACATCATCCCAGCACCCAGGGGGCCAAAGCAGGACTGTCAGAAGTTAAAGCCAGTGTAGGCAGCTTGGCCAAGCCCTGTCTCAGTAACAGACAAGCAGCAGACACAGGGTGCTATGAAAAACTCAGAGTTGCACTGCGTGGAACACAGAAGCCCCCACTGTGTCCTCGGGGTGTTGGCGTGGGGCAGCGGGGCCGAGCCCTTCTCCTGGGGCAGGCAGCATGCAGTTTTTAGAGGCCCCGTGGCCTGGGTGTGTCTCTGCTTCCCCAGATATGGCATACACCTGAATGCTTACAGGTAAGAAAGCTCAGCACGAGCAGAGAGGGGACACCAGATCCCCCTGCCCCAACTACTCACCTGGCTTGACCTGATAAAGGTCCGTGGCACCTCTCAGTAGCGCCTCCAGGGGACACTTGGGCCTTTGGGGATACCATGGATCCTCTGCACAGCTCTGTGCCCTTGTGCCGGTCTCGCCTGTCACAGCACGTCCACAGCCACAAGTGGCTTCTCCTTTCTTGACATAAAGAGCCTCACCACATTCTTTTCGTGTCTGTGTAAAATTCCCCTGGATCGGTGATCATTTGTCCCAGCTCTCCTTCGGAACACGTTTCCATCTTTGAGGTGGTTTTTGTTGTTACTGTTATTTTTGAGACAGGATTTATTTTTGTTTGTTTTTTTTTTGCAGTACTGGGGATTGAACTCAGGACCTGGTGCTTGCCAGGCAAGCACTTATTCCACTGAGCTATATCCCCAGCCCCTTTGTTTTTGTTTTTTGCTTTTTTGAGATAGGATCTAGCTGTGTAGTCCAGGCTGGCCTTGAACTCACAGCAGTCCTCCTGAGGCTGGGGTTACAAGCGGTTGAGATAGGATCTTGCTCTGTAGTTTAGGCTGATTTTGAAATAATTATGCAGCACAAGCTGGCCTCGAACTTGTGGCGATCCTCCTGCCTCAGCCTCCTGAGTGCTAGGAAGACAGGCGATGTAGAGATGTCTGGTGTCTGAACAGTCCCTGGGACGTCTCAGAGGGCTGGGGATGACTATCTTGGTGGGTGGGGACCATGCGTCTTGGTGGGGGCGAGTGCTGGGAGGTCACTCCTCTAGACGACCACCGAGTCCCACTCTGCCTTACCTCAGGCTTATCCCAGGTCCCTGTGTCCACGCTGCCCTTCTCTCTCTTTGTCCCCCAGCGGCCAGTTTGCCATCGTGCGGAAGTGCCGGCAGAAGGGCACGGGCAAGGAGTACGCGGCCAAATTCATCAAGAAGCGGCGCCTGTCGTCCAGCCGGCGCGGGGTGAGCAGGGAGGAAATCGAGCGCGAGGTGAGCATCCTGCGGGAGATCCGGCACCCCAACATCATCACACTGCACGACGTCTTCGAGAACAAGACCGACGTGGTGCTCATCCTCGAGCTGGTCTCTGGCGGTGAGCTCTTCGACTTTCTGGCCGAGAAGGAGTCTCTGACCGAGGACGAGGCCACGCAGTTCCTCAAGCAGATCCTGGACGGTGTCCACTACCTACATTCCAAGCGCATCGCTCACTTTGACCTCAAGGTGAGCCTGGGGTGGCCCCCGAGCCGCTACCGCGGCCCTGTCCTATGGACACAGGCTGCAGAGGTCCCCTCTCGTCCCCGCAGCCAGAGAACATCATGCTCCTGGACAAGAACGTGCCCAGCCCACGCATCAAGCTCATTGACTTCGGCATCGCCCACAAGATCGAGGCTGGCAGCGAGTTCAAGAACATCTTCGGCACCCCGGAGTTCGTGGGTGGGGCCCGGGTTATGAGTGGGGGTGTGCGTGGGTGGGGCCTGGGTTTGGGGGGGCGGTGCGTGGGTGGGGTCTGGGCTAGGGGGTTGCAGGGGGATGACCCAGGTTTCATGAGGTGCAGGGGGCGTGGGCCGGGGGCTGTCACCCTGGGGCCTGCCTACCTACTGCCAGCTGGTCCTCACCAGGCAAGATCCACAGAGCCTGGATCACAGCCTGCGTCTCTGTCCTTGCAGCTCCTGAAATCGTCAACTATGAGCCACTGGGCCTGGAGGCTGACATGTGGTGAGTCCTCAAGTCCCCAGCACAGCACTCAGCTGCGGCTACGGCTGCTGGTGGCCAGGGCTTCTGCCTCCCCAGCAGGGCGCCCTTGCTATGGCCCGGGCGCTGACCCCTCCGCCTGTGTGTCTGCAGGAGCATTGGCGTCATCACCTACATCCTGTGAGTGCCTGCCGGGGCCTGGGATGCCCTGATCTTCCCGGGACTCAGGGTCCCCAGCTCAGGCTCAGTGGACACCAGAGGGGTGAGGGAGCCAGTGAGAGAGCTGGTGGGCGACCGGACATCAACACAGGGGCTTCCAGAAGGTGACCCTGCCTTGCACCATGGCCAGTGTAGCCATGGGCAAGGAGGGGCTTAAGTCCTCAATTTTCCCAGGGCAGCCGCTCCTGGGGTCCCCCAAGTTGGGCCTGTGCCTGTGGTCTGTTCCCTCTGTCCTGTGGTGGCGAGCACAGTGGCCAGACTGCATGGCCTGGGAGGGGTTTGGGCAGGGTTGTGGGTTTTTCCCAGTTTCGAAGTAGCTGGGGCTCAGGGAAGAGTGGGAAGCAGTCCTGGCCGCCCTGCTTCCTCCTGTGCCTTCCCTGCCTGTTCCCGTCTCCTGCCAGTGCAGTCTGGGGCAACACGAGATGCTCTCCCCAGTGCCGCCCCTGGAGCCCGGCACACGTGGCCAGGTGGCCGCTGCTCCCTGCTGGCGCCCTCCTGCCAGCCCCAACCCTGCTTGGCACCTCTGACATTTGGAGACAGCCCTCAGTCCTTGTCCCTGGTGACCTTGGCTCAGGGGCTCTCAGGCTCTTCGTAGCACATCCTCACCCAGGACTTCCCTGACGTCCCCTTGGGGCTACCTGGGGTCCCATGGAATGGCACAGCAGCCTCCCAGCGCAGCAGGGCAGCAGGCCCCTGCTTGGGTTGTGTCCTCTGGCTTCTCCAGAAAGCGGTGGATTATCTGACGTTGTTACCAAGTGCCCTGGGGGGGATGCGGGACTGCACTGGCCCAGAGCCTGAGCTCTGCGGGGACCCCTTGGGGGTGGGCACTGGTCTCTGATGCCAGTCAGCAGCCGGGGACCCTTGGAGGTGCAGGGAGGACCTGGGTGCCCACCTGCCCATCCTCTGTGTGGCCCATCATGGGCGCAGGGGAGTGGGGTGCAAGGTGAGGGGCCGCAGGGGTGCCTGTCCACAGCTTGTGCCCATCCTGTAGTCTCAGCGGGGCATCCCCGTTCCTGGGCGAGACCAAGCAGGAGACGCTGACCAACATCTCGGCTGTGAACTATGACTTTGATGAAGAGCTCTTCAGTAGCACCAGCGAGCTGGCCAAGGACTTCATCCGTCGCCTCCTGGTCAAGGACCCCAAGTACGGGGGACACCGGGGGAGGGGGTGGGGGGGTTGGCCACGCAGGCCTGGGGCTGAGGGCCCACTGGGCTTCCTCTTCTGACCAGAGATGACGTGCTGGAGATGACATGCACCATATAGATACATATATATGTGTATGTTTTTGGGTTTTTTTCCTAATACTAAGGCCTTTGGACTGTTACAGCCACTTTTGGATTGCTATAATACTTTTTCAAAAAAATTTAACTTTTGAGATAAGGTCTCACAGGATGGGCTCAAGCCTGTAGTCCTGCCCAGCCTTCCAGAGCGCTAGGACGACAGGTGTGTGCCGCCACACCAGCGGGACACCATGTTTTCAAGGAACTTGAATTCATTGCCAGCATTTCAGATAGGTTTCGTGTAGAACCCCGTATGACTGCTTTCCCTAGAGTCTGGGGCCTGGCCATGTGGATGTGCCACTGCCCTTCCTGGGCCCAGCCCTCCTGGGGGCGCCTGACTGTTGGGCCCACCTGAGGCCTGAGCCTTGCTAAGCAAACCCCAGACAATGCTGAGACCCGAGCCTGGGAAGGAAGCAGTCTCTTGTGAGTGGCGAGTGGCAGAGCTGAAGCTGGGGGTGACTTTGGGGCTCAGGGTTCTGGGGTCAGACACCCAGGGGTCTGCTCGAGGTAGGGAGCTTGGGACTGGCTTGCGGTGGGGACCGCCTGGGTCGCTCAGCCTTGCTTGCTGCAGGGTCACAGGTGTGACTCTCCGGGGTGGGGTTCTTCCAGGAGGAGAATGACCATCACGCAGAGCCTAGAACATTCCTGGATCAAGGTGAGGCTCGGGTGCCCGGGGGCTGTCCCGCGGGCCCTGCCTTCCTGGGGTGGGGGTGGGGTGACCTCATGCCACATGGGGTCAGCATGACAAGCCCTCGGCCACCCATGCAGTGGGGTCCAGCAGGGCTACTATGAGTGCTCTGGGGAGATGGCACTTGCAAAGCACAGGGCTGGCTATAGCCTACACGAGGCCCCAGCCAGGCGTCCCCAAGGTCCGGGTGTCCCCGCAGGCCATCCGGCGGCGGAACGTGCGCAACGAGGACAGCGGGCGGAAGCCAGAGCGGCGGCGCCTGAAGACGACTCGGCTGAAGGAGTACACCATCAAGTCGCACTCCAGCATGCCGCCCAACAACAGCTACGCCAGCTTCGAGCGCTTCTCGCGCGTTCTGGAGGAGGTGGCTGCGGCCGAGGAAGGCCTGCGCGACCTGGAGCGTAGCCGGCGGCTGTGCCGCGAGGACGTGGAGGCACTGGCGGCCATCTACGAGGAGAAGGAGGCCTGGTACACAGAGGAGCGCGACAGCATCGGCCAGGACCTGCGGCGGCTGCGTCAGGAGCTGCACAAGACGGAGGCACTGCAGCGGCAGGCGCAGGAGGAGGCCAAGGGCGCGCTGCTGGGTGCCAGCGGGCTCAAGCGCCGCTTCAGCCGCCTGGAGAACCGCTACGAGGCACTGGCCAAGCAGGTGGCGTCCGAGATGCGCTTTGTGCAGGAGCTGGTTCGGGCGCTGGAGCAGGAGCGGCTGCAGGGCGGAGAGTGCGGCCTCCGCTAGGGACGGAGAGGCGCAGCGGGGCCGGGTGGGAGGGAGCCTTGGACAACCCTCGGCCTCTGTGTGGAGCCGGGGACTCGCTGGCGGAGGCTCCAGTCTGGCATAAAGGGGACGTCAGAAAACTCCGGCCTCTGTTTCCTGTGCTTCAGGGAGCGGCCCAGTCCAGGTGAGGGCTCTGCAGGGCCTGGCGAGGGGTGAAGAGCTGCTACTGCCTCTTTGCCCCCAGGCTGGAGAAGCCTCTGCAGTGACATTAGCCATGCCCAGATGTCACTCTTGTGTCCTTGCCCTCAGCATGCCCAGGCGCTGCCTGTCCCTTAGCCCTGCAGCGGCTGCCAGTCCTCCCCCAGGGTGGCCCTTGTCCCCGCCATGCCAGCGTTGTCTTCTCTGTGCCCCAGGAGCCCTGAGAGGTGGTAGTTTGCGCCCTGCTCCAGGAGACCACAACTGAAGCCACCCAGCCCCACCTGCAAGATCCCAAGACCCTCTGGGATGTGCTGCCCTGGACTGAGCATCCAGGCAGGCAGGGACCGTCCCCAGCACTGGGGGCGGGGTCTTCACCTGTGGCCAAGCCCAGGCCCTATGTGGCCTAGGCCCATCTCTTGGTGTGGGACCTGCCGCGCCCCCGGCCTCTGCTAGGCGTTGTGTGCGGCGTGACCGTGTGCCTGTTGGAAGCCAGGCAGGATAAAGCTGCCTTCCCCGACGGCAGTGTCTATGGCCCCGGCCCCGAGAACGGCCAGCGCTCCGCACCAGGCCTGGACCTTTGAGACTGCACATCATTTTCTGTCTGCCACCTGCCTCTGCTCAGGAAGACAGCCTGACTGTTCCTTCGCTCTACCTTTTCCCTCACGTGTGAGTCCTGCAGAGCAGAGGGGCCAGGCCTAGCCTAGAGACACCTGCAGGTCCCTGTGCAGCCGTACGGCACCCCAGGACAGCCCTCTGGCCTCACTGCTTCTCAGTCAGGGTTCTGAGCCCTCCCTGGTCCTGGTCACAGCTGTGGCCTCATTCTACCTTTGAGGGCAAGTGTGGCACTTTCTAGGTTTTTTTTGTCTTTTTTGAGACAGGGTCTCTATATGCAGTTCAGGCTGGTCTTGAACTCACTTAGTTAGCCCAGGCTGGCCTTGAACTTGTAACAGTCTTCCTGCCTCAGCCTCCCAAGTGCTGGGGTTACAGGCGTGCACCACCATACCTGGCCCTTTTAGTTTTTAAAAGATTTTTATTGGTCCATTTGCAGAACATGCTCATGTTCTTTGCAGGAGGCTGGTACACGGGCATAACACCTCAGCTCGTTCAACCGTCTGTCTCTGGGTCTCCTTCCCATTTGTGAAGGATCCAAGGCCCAGAGCACAGAGCCAGGTGGCAGAGACCCCTGTGATGGGGGGACTTGCAGCCAGGTCCCTCCCCATGCTGGACACCACCCGGCCAGGAAAGGTGCAAGGCTATGACACTCACCAGTTTGGAGGGGCCTTGATGCTATGCTCAGTCAAAGGAGCCAGATACAGAGGCCACACAGGGTAGCTGTATCAACAGGAAACGAGCAGGACAGGCAACCCCAGTGATAGGAAGTGGACTTGGTGGCAAGGGCTAAGGGAACAGGTGACCCCTCTTGGGGGTGAGACTTGCTTTTGGGTAGGTGATAGAATGTTCTGGAACTAGAAGTGATGACTCACAGCAATATGAAATAATGCCACTAAGTTATACACATAAAAATAGTTAGAATGGTAATTTATGTTTGAACCCAATCAAAAAAAATACCTGGTGGTACATGTGTCCTCCTGGCACTCGGGAGCATGAAGCAAGAAGAACTCAAGTTCAGGCCCAGTGTGGGCCTTTAAAGAAGTGCTGGGCTTGGGGTTCAGTGCGAAGGCCATGGGTTCAATCCCCAACACAAACAAAATACCAAACCCACCAGCCCAGGAGCTGTAGAGCAGGCAGTTAGGGAGCTGGCTTCCAGAGCCCCAGTGTGGTGCTCGCTCACACACCTGTGCTCCCAGCAGGACACTTCACAGCAGGCTAAATGTGGAAACGAGCCAGTGTCCACACAGACGGAAACAAGTGGGGTCTATGCACATGCTGGAGCACGATGCAGCCAGGGAAAGGAGGGAAGTCCTGGCACTGCTAGCCTGGATGGGCCTTGAGGCTGTGCTGCTCAGGGAGCCCAGCCAGACACAAGTTACACACTGCAAGGTCCCACTTCCCTGAGGTCGGTAGCTTCACCACAGACAGGAAGACCCTGGTTACAATCCCCAGTACTGCAGTATATGAGTAAGGAAAGACAGTGCAAGGGTCTGTTACAGGAGGAACATGTGCCCCCAGGGTTTCATCCGTGGCACAGGGCCCCTGTCTGGGGACCCTCCCCTGGCTTCCTGGAGTAGGGATGTGGGCGATGGTGGTGGGTGGCAGGCTGAAGGCCTCTCGGCAGCACACGGGCGGAGCAGGTGCAGGCCCACCTGGCCACCTCATCTCTCCTGGGTGTTGGTGGGAGCCCTGGGAAGCTGGGGCTGCGGCAGGTGACGCTCCATCCGCGCTACAACCCAGCACCCTGGATTTCAATGTGGCAGTGCTGGAGCTGGCCAGGCTCCTCGTCTTCAGCAAATACATCCAGCCCATCTGCCTCCCACTGGCCATCCAGAAATTCCCCGTGGGGCACACATGCATGATCTCAGGCTGGGGCAACACACAGGAAGGGAATGGTAAGTAGCTGCCATAAGCAAGACAAGGCTTTATTCTGTGGGACCTGTCCTGGGGAGGGAGGGGATGGCCACCTTCCCTGAGCCCCAGACCAGCCCCACTTCACAGGGATTTCTGTATTGACTCATCCCACAGGCTGTGAACCATTCACTTCATTATGCCAGGGAGCCACAGATGGGCCCCCTCTTGTTTGTTTGAATAAAGTTTTATTGGCACATGGTCCACACACATTCATTGACAGACAACAGCTGCTTTCCTGGCTGGGCTGAGTGGTGGGGGAAGTGAATGGCTCATAAAACTAACTATTCATGGAAGAGCTTGCTGACCCTGTACCACACCATTGGGACCCCAAGCAAGACGAGAGTCAGTGTTCCCGTGGAGGACCCAGAATGGCTTTGTACAGGTTATGGGGACAGAGAAGAACCCAGGGCTCCACGCTGGGACTCTGGGACCTGCCTCCTCCTCACTGAGTCCGTAGGCCTGTGTCTGCGTATCCACAGAGGAGGGATGGCAGCTCCTCTCAGGGCGGTCAGTGCCCACCCAGCACACTGGTCGCTCACTAAGAGGTGAGTACACGCCTCGACGCGTGACGCGCAGGATCACGGCACACGCAGCGCACAAGGCTCGCTGTGCTTCTCCAACTTGCGCACGCGTACAACCCGAGCCTCCCTGCGTAGCTCGACTCAATCTTGCAAGCCCAAGTCTCCTGGAGATCTCATCAGTTCTTTTTTTTTTTTTTTTAATAAAAGCACAAAAACATATTAACAAACAGACACAAATTAGCTCATCAGTTCCAAACTGGGTTCCCAATGTAGTTCTGGAAACACTTGTTGGTCAACCTCTGTAGACACATGGGAGACCTCAGCCACAGTGCCCACCTCGCCCCTGGTGTTCCCCACGCCGCCTTACCCCCATTCCGGCGCACCCCTCATCTGCAGCAGCTCCTGCGCGTTAGCCACGGCAATCTGTACCTTCACCTGCTCCATGGCGAGTGCCAGGTCAGGTTTCCGTGCGCCAAAGCCACCCACCTTAACTCCACAGTCAACTCTGCTGCGGCCGCGCAGGTCCAAACCCGGCATCAGAATCTGGGTCGCCCGGAGCACCATGGGAAGTGTAGTCCATACTGCAGCTCCCGCAAGGCCATGTGCAAAACGACCTCGCAGCTGCGCAGGAAGCTGAGTGGGCGAGTCGAGCATAACCCCACAAAGCCCTGCAGGCTTCCATGCGCACGCGCAGTAGATATCCCAGGTGCAACTTGGGAAAGGGATTTTGGCTTCTAGCCCCCACCCCGCGTCTCGCAACCGGCGCATGCGCACACTACAAATTTCTACCGTAGACTAGAGAAAAGGGGCCGGGGCCTGGCCAGAAATGTTAGTGTCATTAGGCCCTGCCTTCCCCGTTTTGAGAGCAATTAGGCAAGGAGCGATTAAAATCAAAGTGTTTATTGGAGTGTTGTACAAAAGTTTCCAGTCTTAAAATGTATATTACAAATCAAGGGAAAAAAAAATACACGTTTGGCATGCATTTAAAAAACCCCAAACAAAATCCCCCAAATGAGCAATCCAGCCGAGCGCCGTTGGCGTGCTGTGTCCCTGACAGGCCAGGCGGGTGGTGTCCACACAGGAACGTTCCCGACTTGCAGCTTTAGTGTAAACCGAGTCAGCAAGGGTTAAAACGTGCTACAGAAGCAGGTGCGCGTCGGGACCCACCGGGAAGGGCCAGGAAGGGGCGCTGAGGGGCGTCAGCCTAAGCACACGGGCCGCGCACATGGAGACCGGCACAAGCACCGAGGCTTGGCGACTAACGACTATCCGTCCACCTCCAACGCTGGCCGCCTGCCTAGCCACCTCCTCCTCCCAAGGAAGGACACCCAGGGACCCCAAGAGGGGGCGACAGGCCCGGGCAGAGGCGGATGTGTGTGACACCAGCGCAGCACAACAGGCAGCAGCCCCGCGCAGGCAGCTCGCCTGCCCGACCGACCGCGCAGGAGGGGCCGTGGGAGTGGGAGTGCTCGGCTCCTTCTGCCTGAGCAGCCCGCCCTCACTCGCGACTTGGTCGCCATGTGGGAGACCAGGGGCTTCTAACAGGAAGGGCAGCAGCAGG
This sequence comes from Dinomys branickii, assembly GCA_004027595.1. Taxonomy (NCBI): domain Eukaryota; kingdom Metazoa; phylum Chordata; class Mammalia; order Rodentia; family Dinomyidae; genus Dinomys; species Dinomys branickii. The sequence continues at coordinate 83,019 of PVLD010008341.1, forward strand.
TTCTAGGGCGGCCGGCAGCAACGTCTCTCTCGGTCACTGGCTGCTTCCCTGCCGGGCCCAGACTTCTTCACTGGGGCAGCTCCCAAGGAGAGTGAGCCCGACCCACAGGGACAGGGCAGCGTCGAGAGCCATTCTGGGGGGCAGGGACCAGACCCCGCTCTCCGGAACGGCAAGCAGCGTGGGTGTCTAAGACTCGAGCTGCGCTTTCTGAAGGAAGTTGGCCATTCGGGGGCACAGAGCTCCCTGGACAGGTTCCCTGTCCTCGTGTCACCCCTGGGATGACAGGAGCCGCACCTGGGTGACTTGCATACTGACCTATGTAAAAAAATAAATATCCATTAAAAAAATAACTTCTGTGTACCTACGTGGCAGGGTGAGTGCTGACAGTGGGAACGGCTCTGGGGCCAGAGGCCAGGGACCGGGCTGCAGTGTGCAGCCATCCAGATGGGACCCCTGGCATTTCGGTGTCTGGCTGAGGAATGTAGACTCGGCGGAAGTCAGAAGGGAAGTGACACTGCTGTGCGCTGCACCTTCCAAGACAGCACAGGGGCTCCTGCACTCTGACCCAGGGCCACCCTGTGTCAGGGCCCCAGACACAAGCTACCTGTCCCCTCGCCTCGTCTCCTCCTGGGTCACGGTGACAAAGCTTGGATGAGCAGGGTCCCCGTTCCCCAGGCTCCTCCCTCTCCTGCCCACGGGTCCTGCAGGGTCAGGACAAGATCTGTGAAAGCAGCTGCAGAACCGAGGCCCAGAAAAGGCAGCTGCCTGCCTGTCAGGACTGGAGTCGCCATAGGCATCCGGACCCAGGCCACTCCCTGCTGCTCCAACCACTCTTCATCCTCAGGTGCCACCCAGTGGTGACAGCCAGGGCCCTCAGCACCCCGACACCAGGCTGGAACCTGGGTTCTGATTTTGGTTCTGGAAAAGCTTTAAAAATAACACACGCCACCGCTATGGAATCCCTCCAACTCCCTGATGGCAGCCTCCGTCCTCTCGGCCTCCAGGTTCCAGGCCCTGGGCCTTGAATCCAACCTAATGGCCAACTGGGGGCGGGGTGTGGGACAGAGCGTCTGGGCAGCAGAGCAGGGGTGACGGAGGATGGTCCAGGGACACCACCGGCAGGGAGCACTGCGGAGACCCCCCTCCATGCGCTGGTGGTTTGCTTAAAAATCGACTAGAAATGTGTCCAGAACTAATGAAAGTCATGATAGCAAAGCAGTCCCGGGTCTGCAAGAGCGCTCGAGGGCGCACGGGGTCACATCAGGCGGCAGCCCCTTGCCCCGGTCCGAGGGTCTCCCTGGAAGGAGGGGAGAAGAGGGTGGTGGTGTCAAGCTGGGCCTGGAGGCTCAGTGCCCCACACAGCGCGCTCATTGCGGTCCCTGCTCCCGGCCCCTGCCGTCCCTCCATCCCTGGGCCTGAGCCACACGTCACCTCCCACACTCTCGGTCTGCAAGTCAGAGATCACTCAGTACACTTATAACACAGCCAAGTCCTGACTCCAACTCCCCAAAGCCGCATAGGCCCCTGGCAGCTGCCCTGGAGGTGACGCCCTTACAGCCCACTTTGCACACCCACTGCCCCACGCAGGGCTACCTGTTGGTGGAAAAGATCTTCTTCTCCAAAGTCAGCCTCCTCCTCCTCCTCCTGCTCCTCCTCTCCATTCTCCTGCACGGCTGAGGTCTGCTTCACCGCTCTCACGGCCACTTCCTGTGCCAGGCGAGGGCCACCGTGCTCAGGCTCACTGCAGATGCC
>PVLD010008342.1:0-84763 GCA_004027595.1 Dinomys branickii
TTAGACACATATGACATTTATAAAACCAATTTTAACATGATTTTGATTAGCCAGCAACTTGGTAGAAGCAACTCTTTAATCTATAAACCAAATTAGATTGCAGACACTTGTCTCAAAAATCAAAAAATATGAAAGAAGAAAATTTGTTGAGCTCAAATAAAACAGCTGTTTACAGATTGGACAGAGACAAACAAACACAAACACATACACAAAACAATTTGTTTATAAATTCAGCGTGCATTCAAATATATTTTGACCACTTTGAATTATAAGTCAGAGATCTCTTATAAAAATAACTTGGAAAAATAAAAACCTTTTTCCTGTAATTAATATATTTTAGTATTTTATTCCATCTTAAAAAACACCACCAACTTTTATGTCCTTCCTGTAGCTTCCAGCTTACGCACCACCTTTACATATATTGTCACATACTCAGACCTTTCAAGTGTTTCTGTATTTTCTCTCTTAAGACTTACTATATTTGAGGTTAATATCACTTATGTAGACTTTTTCCTCTTTTTAATAGCACTTGTGGAATCCTTTTTTAAGACTTCACATAGCAAAGATATATCTAAAGAAATTATAACGATTTAAACCAGTCATTAGGAGCTGTAGTTGGTTAGCAATCCTAGGTGCAATGCCCCTACAGGAAATGAGCAAGCATTAACATCTCTTAAGTCTTGTAATAACTTCCATTACCTGATTTTTTTTTTTTGGAATAACAAAGTTCTAATGCAAGTACAGACATATCTACCCCAGTATCAATTAGGCCTTCAAAACATTATTTATCTTTATATAACATATAGACCCATTTTACTTATTTCTTGTGTAAAATAAATTTCTTTGTGTAGTCTTATTCTGAGGATCTTTTCTTCTCATGAGGTCTTCATATTTAACAAAGGAAGGTTTAGCTATAGGTAACAAAATCAACTGTGCTATATATTCTCTTTGTTCAAAGACCCAGAGATCCATGGCACATGCAAAAAACTTACATCTTATCTTGACAATTACCATCAATCACATTAGGCACAATAGCTATCCTTTTTAACTTTCTATCAGCTTTTCCCATTACAATATTAATTGTTTCCTTAAAGAGAATTGGGGTGGGTTTTTCACCCCAGACAGGAGTGACTCTGCAAGCTGCAGGCAGATCTCATCCTGTACTTTGGAATTTAACAGGCATATAAACAAAAACTCATTATTAGCAATTTGTTAATTTATTTTGGTTGTTTATCCCTGTAATATCTTTTCATTTCTGTAGCTTGTGACACCTCTGTCCCCTTACGTAGGTCAATGGGATGACGAGCTGCAGAAAGAAGCCCTTTCCAAAGCCTGATGATTTTTCCCATGTTTAATCTCATTTGTTTCTCAGACACCCTCAAAAAGTTTTTCTCTCTTCCGAAGTAAACAGAGTTAACATCTGTTGACAAATCACCCCAGATGGGGAGGTGAAACTCAAACATTACTTTTAGCAAACCGATCTAAATGGAGTTTGTTTAAGGGAGGGTGGCAGCTCAGCCGGCTCCTTTATCTGGATCTGTTACAGGCTCCGCCTCAATCTCCACAGCAGATACAGCTTCACACAACAGCAGCAATTACAGCACTGTGGAGCAGCCCTGCAGGGTCAGGACCCGTTAAGCTTTTAAGTAAACAGCTGCCAGAGGTAGGAAAGGCAAGAGTACGATCAGAGCTCCCCCAACTCATGTAACTCGTTTTTATTGTGATCTCAGAAAGCAGGCGCGCTTTGGATGCGAGCGCACTGAAAGACGCAAGCGCACTGAATGACGCAAGCGCAGCCCGGTTAACACAGAACAAGCATTTTAAACAGATAGACAGACGGACAAGACAATCAACAAAATCCCGGGAGAAGAAATTTAGCCCCTCCGACTTGTTTTGTCAGTTTAGAGACTGTTTTGGAACACAAAGCCAGATTTTCTCTCGGCACACACCAGAGAGACGCAATCCCTCCTTTAGAGGGTAAAAAGCCCGCTTACCCCAGCGGCTTTTCTCACGTTTCCTCCCGGCTCCGGAAGGCGTGAGTCCTGCTACTTGAGACTGCATCTCACGTCTGAGAGCCACAAGCCAGCAAAATACCTAGGGCCCTTCTCGTCCCAAACCCAGTCTCCAACCCGAACCCAGTCTCGAGAAAGATAAGCCAATTAGCATCTTACCCTGTCAGAGGTTTGAAACTCCATTTGTCCTTCTTTGTAGCCGTAGCCTCCAGGCCTTAGCCCTCTCCGGATGGTGAGAGCTGAATTCAGCTGGGGCACCAAGCCATACAGGAGAGGGCCAGGGGTCCAGAGGCCAAGGCCCTCTCAAAAGAGGAATTCACCTCGGGGTATCCCGGACGAGCCCCCAAATTGTCGCAGCAAAAATCAGAAATCAGGTCAAACTTGGCAGGGGATCCAAAAACTCATTCAGAACAAATGGAGTTTTAATTAATTTTAATTTAAGATCAATTTGGACCAGTCATTGCCCCCCCATTCCCGACCAGAGAATGTGGCACTTAACTGCCTTTGTTCTCACCTTATATACATTTTTGATTTCCATGATAATAGATTGGAATGTCTAGGCCTGGCCATAGTTGTTTACCTTGCACCATGTGACCAGGTCAGGCTCTGGCCATAATGATATATATACTTTAACAATTCAGGCAAGGAGAAGAACTCCAGGACAAAGTCAGAACTGCAAAGTTAACCCTTTACAACCCCTCCAGGATGTTTCTCAAGACACATTTTGAGGCTTGTCTATCTTAAAATGTGCTAAAAGTCACTGCCCATTACATATGAACTCAACACCATTCTTCCCTCAATAGTCAATGATTTTCTAACAGAGCTCTTAAAAGTGCCAATACTGCCCCCTGGGGGGGGTGCTCCTGAATGTTTGGTGGTCACAGCAACACTGTCATTTAGCAGATGAATTACAAGGGTAGCAGATGTGCAGCAGAGGAAAAGGCAGTTCCACACAACAAAGACTTACAAATACTACATAATCTCTGACTGTCTCTCTGGCCATTTATGTAGAAACTAGTACATTTTACCTTACCCTAATATTGGTTTTCACGCTAGCATCCACCAGACCTATACTTCTTTGTTTTCATGTGCTTCTATAATGAAACTGCTTCTGATTTTTTAAAATCCAAATTCATTACAAGTATATTTTGCAGTCTTTGATCCAGATATGTAAGTATCTGACTATTGGTGTAATCATGCCCAAGCATTTACATTCTGAAATGTGTATATTGTTGTAAATTACATTTATTTTTCTTTTATATTACAGTTATGCATTATATTTATTTCTTTAATTATGTGTTAAGTAGGTTACATTATCTATGAATTTCACTTAAAGAAACAGGCTATAAATTATTGGTTCCTAAAGAGGAGCATTAAGTCTGATAAGGCTGAGAATCTTAACATGTATTAAACAGCATCTACCTAGTAAGCACTGGGCCACAATTTTAAATATCTATTTAAATATCATAACTACCATGCGAACCACATGGCTTACTCCATACAGTAGGGCTCTGAAGTCAAAACTACTTGAGTCCAAATCCTGGGCCCATCATCCATGGGCCAGCACCAGCACAGTTCTTCCATCTGTATAATGGTAATCATTACAGTCCTCATCAAATAAAATTGTTATAAGAACTTAGAAAAATCTACCTTTAGCATTTGTATCTGGTTGTGGTAAATCTTGAATATTAGCTATTTTTGGTATTCCTATCACCATTTGTGGATCTGAAGTATTTCCCAGGGTCACAGTAGAATAAGCAAAAGAAGAGCCTCAATTCTTCACAAGTGATGGATTTAACTACTACACACGCACACCAGGGTCTCGCCTTCTACCATCTGGTGACAATGAGCAGGGGATTTAATGGCCCTGAAATTCAACCTCACAAGCACATCCTAGGAAGAACTTGCAATGGAAAAGTAGTCCTGCTATACCTTGGTCCCTCTCAGCCTCCAGGGGTCTGTCTTGAAAGCCTCCCAGGATGTTTACAGACAAACGAAGGGATCTGAGCTATTTGAACAGCATGCAATTTTTGCCTTATACACTGATGTTGGAATCTATCTCTGACCTAAGGTCGACCTTCCCTATACTGCCAGGCTTGCTGGGGAAAGGAGCTCTCACCTTCAACTTCTCTTTAGAAAAGTGTAGTGATACTGCCACCTATTTAAGGTAGCTCAGAAAAATACAGTGATGAACAACTCTGAAGCCACATTCATTCAAGAATTTACTGTGTACCTACAGCATATCAGGAACTGGACCAAATACAATAAGTAAGAGTATAATTTATAACTTATAAGAGTATAACTAGGGGGTGATGGTTGATTACATGTATCAAATTAACTGGGCCCCAGACTACCCAGATCTAAAAAAACATTTCTTTTGGATATACCTGTGAAAGCACTTCCAGATGAAATTAGCATCTGGAATTGGGGAACCAAGTAAAACGGAATGACCCACCAAGCGTAGAGTGAGTATTATCCACTCCATTGAGGACATTTAAAGAAGAAGAAGGCAAAGGACAGGTGAATTCTCTCCCGCCTCTACTACCCAAGGTGGGATGTCTGTCTTCTGGTTTGCAGGCCTTCAGTCTCCAACAGGGACATAACAGCTGGAGCCCCTGGACCTCCAGCACACAGATGACAGACTGGGGCTTTTCAGCCTCCAACTGAAAGAGCCAATTCCTTACAATAAATTTCCCTCTCATACTTGTGTGTATGTGTGTGCACTACTGGTTCTATTTCTCTAAAAAGCTCTTAATAATATGAAGGTGTAGTAAGAGGACACAGCGTCTTGCAAGGATACTGGTAAATTCAGAGGGAAAATCACATAATCTGGAGAACTCCAGATAGAAGAAAAAGAAAGAAAATAGAAGAAAAGCCATAGCAAATAAGTAGTAAGGGAAAGATGTAGCATTATCACGTTTCTTTGTACAAAAGTAATAAACTAGTTTTGTTTATATATTTGTGACAATCACTCTTATTGGGAGACTGAAAAAAAACAATTTTAGACTTTTATATAAAATCCTCTTATGTGTTAAATGTATTTCAATTATGTCCCAGAAAGCTTATATTAGCACCGAAAGCATGCTGAATCATAATTATTTCTATAAGTTGAAAGACACTGCTAAGATATCCAGGAGAAAAGTGTTTACAGTACATATTAAACAGTTATTTTAAGCTAACAATAATTTAAGCTTAACTTGAACAGATTTTTATAAGGTTATATACAGGAGGGTAGTGGTCAAAGGAAGGACGAGAAGATCAAGGAAACTATGATGGTAGCCTTTAGGCAGTTTGCACCTACAAGGCAAGGAAAATAGCTTCAAACATCTTTACAGCTTCAGCATTTAGCCTAGGACTGGCATCAACTAAGCACAGGAAAAACGCACCGCCTTCTTCAGAGGGACCACAGCAGTCTCCTGCAGCTGCTTTGTATGGCCTTGACTTCCTTCAAGAAAACCATTTTAATTATTCAGTATTACTCCTCAACTCAAGCCAGTTAACACCCCTCCCCATGGATGTTTCTGAAAACTTGAGGGCAAGCAGCAGGTGAAAAGACAGAGACAAAGAAGAGTAATTGTGCTTTGTGCTTCACACAACTTACAAGTGCTCAGAAGTGCTTTATGCTGAACTGGCTTCTTGTTTGTTTGTCTTCTAGGTGTTCGTTTTCCCAAGAGGCAATCTATTGAGTTGTACATTGGGTATGACCACTGATTTCAACTCTTAACTTGTATTTCCCTTTCCCACTGTACCACATGTAAGAATGCAAAGGATTCAGGCAAATCAGGTCACAGGAGGATTTTCTAGCTATTTAAATATGTTTAAAAGCCTATTTCTTTATATTCTTAAGAGTTTCAGGAGCCAGGTATGGTGGTACATGCTTGTACTCTCAGCTACCAGGGAGGCTAAGGCAGATGAATCACTTGTTTGAAGCAGCAAGGGCAACTTAACAAGACCCTTACTCAAATTAATTGATTGATTGATTAATTGGTAGTTAATAGGTTCAGGACATAGCTCAGGGGTACAGAATACTTGTCTAACATATGCAAGGTCCTGGGTTCAATCCCCAGTGCCACAAAAATAATGTTTCAGGGAAAGACTCTTTAGTTTTGGTTTTGGGGGATGTTTTGTTTGATTTTGATTTTGAGACAGGATCTCACTATGTAGTTCAGGCTAGCTTTGAACTCACTGATAGCCCAGATTAGCCCTAACTGGCAGCGATCATCCAGCCTCAGCCTCCTGAATGTCAGGATTACAGACATGTACCACATCATGCCTGGAAGGGAAAGACTTTTAAATAATGAAGAAGGCTGGGCATGGTGACAGACACCTGTAATCCCAGCACTCAGGAGAGGCAGGAGGATCGCTGCAAGGTTGTAAGTTCAAGACCAGCCTGGGCTATGGAGTAGCTCAAGGCCAGCCTGAACTGCACAGCAAGACCCTGTCTCAAAAAGTCAATAAATAAATAAATAAATAAATAAATAAAATAAGAGAAGAACCATAAAGACAAAGACACAAAGATAAATGGGAAGGTAAATATAACACAAAGGTTAGAACTTCTTAATGTGATAAAGTAAAATTAAACTTATACATAATTTAGCAATTAAAAAGTTTTTGAAAAGAAAAAAGCAGAAAATGAAACTATGATAATTTCTTTAAAATATAGAATTTGGTGTCTTTGTAATTAATATAAACCAATAAGAAATGATATCTAAAGTAAAGTAAACCCTATTAAATTATTTATGTACATAAAAGGGGAATTAAATCACATGTAGGTTTATAAGCACATAGAATATTTCTAGAAAAAAAATACAAATAGTAGCAGAAGTTGCCTCTAAGAAGAGCAACTGACAGTTTGGAGTACAAAGGCTTTTTCCATTATTTACGTTCCTATATTAAGTTGTTTAGTATTCCTCTTTAAAAACATCAAGACAGTAGGTTCTCATGAAAGTATATGAGTTAATTGATATAAAATACTCAACACAGTATTCAAATAGTGTTATATATAGTGTAGACACATGCATTCGCATATACATACATGTGTCTTCACACAGGAAAAATTAAAGTGTCCTAAAAAAATAGGCAAAGAACATGAAGTACAGTATTAATTTATAAAGTGGCCAATAAAAAAGTAACACATTTGCAATTTCTCTAATAACCAAATGTAAATAATAACAATTTTTTTGCTTTTCAGGCTTATAAAATTTAAAACTATTGGTAAAACTCAATACCAAGAAGTTGGCAAGCACAAGGTCCTGAGTTCAATTCCTGGTACCAAAAAAAGGAAAGAAAACGGTTTGAAAGAAAAAAGTCTGAAAGAAAAAGGGAAAACAGTCTGATATACTGCTGTTGGTGAGAATGCTCATCTGCACATGATCCCTGGCTCAACAACTCTGCATCTAGGAACTTAACTTATAGAAATATCTAAGACAAGTAGAAGAGGGGTCCTTCAGTCCTCCTCTCACAGGGTCACTAAATCTCCCACAACAATAATAAAATCTTTCAGAAAGGATGGAGTTCAGGGAAACCACACCCACCAGAATTCCCAAAAAGGAGAGTCAGGAGGGAACGCCCAATGCATGTATAAATCCAGAGCCAACTTTTGGCAGACCCTGAACCACACAGAGGGTAGATTCTAAGTTGCTCCACTAAAGCTAAAAAAAAAAATGAACTGATAATTTTTCTTGGTACCCACCAAAAGGAAACCAAAACTTGCAGTTACTGAGTTCAGCCAATGTAACTAAAAAAATAATAATACTCTTCAAAGAAGTACAGAACTGAGACACTCTAAACCATATCATTTATAATATGTAAGACAAATTCTAAGGTACTCTAACACGAAGACACTAGAAAACATAATCCATTCTCAAATTTAAAAAAGGAGAGATAACACCAGAGATGTTCTAGATACTGCCATTAGCAGAAAAAAGTTAAAGTAGCCATATCTATATCCAAAGACAATATGTTTATAATAAATTATGTCTGCAGTAGAAAGACAGGAAATCTCAACTGATAAACCGTACATTCTAGAAATTTAAAATGTGAAACTAAAAACTCATTAGATAGGAAAAACGAAGATGACAAAAGAAAGAATTGGTGAACCTGTAGATCCACAAAATTAATGCGCAAAAGAACTGGGGAAATATATATAGCTTCAGGCAGCTTAGCACAGTATCAAAAGGCCTAATATACGTCACTAAACTCCTACATTAGAAAAGAGAATGATCAGAAAAATATAGTTTATGAAATACTTCCCAAAGTTAATGAAAACATAAATGTATGGTCCGAAGGTCAGCCACCTCCAAACAAGACAAATAAAAACAAACCCCTACAGAGAACTTCACAGTCAAGATGGGAAAAAATGAAAGAGAAAATCTTGAAAGCAGCCTGAGAAAAATGACACATAAAATGCAGAGGATTGAGAATCTCTGTATCCTCTCTCTGGATACAGCCGGTTTCCAGGTTAAAGCAGCCCTGTGGAAAGGCACACAGGGCAAAGAACTGGGCAGCCAAGTGGTCAAAAGTTACCGGAGCAAGCCTGGGAGAAGGAGGCTATTGTGAACATGCCAAGGAGCCCTCGTATCACTCTATGTAGCATGGTACACAGTCCCTTTTAGCCAAAAAGAACCAGGCTGGCTGCAGCGCAGTGCACCTGCCCATCCTTCCTCCTCGAATGTGCCACTTCTTTTAATGAAAATAAACAACACAACGGCTTACTGTTTTCAAACAGGTTTCATATGCAAGCTCTTTCCGATTTTTATTCTCATTACAATATTAAAAGAAGGGGTATGAGATGTGTTTTCTCTTTTCAGATAGAATGTAATGTGGAAGAAATTCCCTGAGGTCATATAGGGAAGTCTCCTGAAGCCATGGGGTTGCTAGAAACACTAACTCTACTATACTTTTATTCCTGATTTCTGAACCTTTCTTCCTCTCAAAATCCAAAACTTAGGATTTAGAAGGTAGATTTAGAACAAAGTGGAAAGTGAGAAACAGTCTCATCTCAAATACTGAATCAGGGACCGTCTTATGAGAAACATGTAGAAGCCAGATACAATTTAATCACAGAAAATAAAAAGGAGTCGGATGTAACATACCCCACTTCCCTTCTTTTACTTTTTCAGACAACAGAATCACAAATAAATCAGGCCCAGAAAGCAAAGATACTATCAGTTTGAGGTTCTATATTCTAGCCCATTTCTGATTCTGATTTACCCTGAGGATCCAAGTCAGTCAAGCTCTTCAGCCTTAAAAGAGAATGAAAAGGAAAAAGCCAGGCTAAGAAGAACGAAAGAGATCCAACATGTTCGGTAAGAGGCTCTACTACACCCTGTGCCTCATTTGCTTCCAGTGGCTACTATATCCTACAGCTGGACACAACTTAATTTTTTTTCCAAAGAATTTTCACATTTATTATTGCCAATCTGTCCCTCTAATCCCAGGGAGGAAGCATGGGAAGTAGAACTAACAGAGTTTATATCTAGATGACCCCCAAAAGCCTCACTTACCCATAGGTAGGGCTTTCGAAAGGTGACTGAACTATGGGAGTAGCATAGCTGACCTGCTGTTAGGTGACAGGGACTGGTCAGAAGAGGTAGGTCACTGGAGGTGTGCCCCGGGAGGGTGTTCTCCCTCCCTGCTTCCTGGTTCCTCCCTCCTCCCTAGAAGCTTTCTGGCTTCTAGGACAAGAGCAGCTACCAACCCTACAACACCCCCCCCCCCACCCATCCATCTTCCAACATGCTGCTGACCAGGGAAGAACTAAAAACTTCTGAAACACGAGCCAAAATAACGCTCTCCCTTTACACTGTGCATGTTGGACGAGAGAAGCGACTAAGACAAAAGCCTTCCTCTGACAGTGAAACACTCGTGGGCTGTGAACACAACTTTCTTAGAGGGACCAACATGTTCTAAGCTTTTCAATTAATTTCAAGAATGGGGAAGTATAAAATATGAAAAATATTAAAAATTTCAAAATACATTTTTGTTTCCTCACCTGAAACTGACATGCACATTTCAAACCATCACCATCTTCTTTACAGACGCCTCCATATTTACATGATGACTCATCACAAACTCGTACATCAGATTCCCTTACATTTAACTCTGCAAGAGAAGAAAACACTGTTTCATATATATTGGGCATTTTTGTACAGATGTACACAGATAAAATAAAAAAGCCAATCCTTAAAATATACTGCACATCTCATTGACAGATGTAAGACAATATAAACAAAGCAGGTTCTATAGAACATAACATGTTCCCCAAATAGAATCCTACATAACACGCCTTCTTCATTTGTGAAACCTATCCCCAAACGAAACTCAAAATTTCAAGATTTAATAATTCCCCAAATAAATCTATGGAATTTTTCTCTTTTGATCTGGTAAGTCCTTAAGATAATCTTCTTACATTGTCTTAAATTTGTTATTTTTCCAGTGAGTAACTTACCTGTAAGGATAATAACAAACTAAAAGGTATCACCTTTTTGTACTCACAATAAATTTTACATGAGCAAGCATTGTTTTTTGTAGAGAAACAATTTTAATTAAAACTATAAAATTAATTTGAATTTCATGCAATAGATATAAAACATCTGTATACACAGAATTAGAGAGATTCAAAATCATTAGACTCGAAACTTGTGGGCTGGAGGTACAGCTCAGTGGGCTAAGTGCTTGCCGCTAAGCACTAAGGCCCTGAGTTCGATCCCCGGTCCCGGAAAAAAAAAAAAAAAAAAAAGAAACTTGTAAGTGACTGATTTTATTTTACTCTACCACAGGAAAAGAGTCAACTGCTATCACAGAACATCATTCTATCATGATTTTGTTTCTGCCCCAAGATACAAATACACTTCCCCAACAATCTCCTATCACTGATTCTTTTCTATTCTGAGATTTCAAAGTAGCATTTGTGGACTGAGAAGGAAATTCATATCTAGTGACATCTCTTCTAGTGACATTTCACTGACCTCTTCTTCCCATTTGTTCACACTGCTCTGCAATGGTGTCTTGGGTCTGCTATTCCTAGATGCTAGCAATCAAGTTTGGGACCTTAAACACTCCCCAGAAAGCTCATGTATTGAGAGGTTGGTCCCCAGCTGATGATGCTACTGGGAGACGATGGAAATTCTAGAGGTGGTGCCTAGCTAGAGAAAGCAGTCACGGGAGGGAGGCACGGCTTCAAGGGACATATTTTATCCCTCCCACTCCCTTGCTCACTCTGCTTCCTGGGCGCCATGAGGTTAGTAGCTTTGCTTTTTCTTGGCCTTCTACCATGATGTTCTCCCTTACCACAGGTCCACAGCAATGGAGCTAGGAACCATGGACTGAAACCTCAAACTGTGAGCCAAAATATCTTTCCTTCTTCAAGTTGTTATTCCCAGTATTTTGTCATGATGAAAAACTAACTGGCAGTAGCAGAATACACAAGGAAGCGATAGTCAGCAGTATTCACATAAATAGCCACTTTGAAACAAGCACTGTAGTCTGAAAAAAAAGTCTTTGTATCTGTGGGTTACAATTTCATTTTCTTAAATGGATCTCAAGTGCACAGAACTGTATTATTCTAAAGTTCAAGTACTAACACTTAAAATAAGAGATAATTCATAAAGCTGTTATTTTGTTTCACAAACTACTTCAGCTATAGAAGGTGATTTTTTAGTTCTTTCCTGAGCTGGACATGCAGGTTTTAGGTTCTTGGTTCACTGAATTTTTATTCAGTCTTCCCTTCCTCCCTTAACTATATAATTCTACAGTCCTCCTAGGACATTAATACAAGGTCCAATTCCAAATACTATTGAATTTGCAGCTTCAGACTCACAGAAGGTAACTAAATATTGTATCAGTAATGAACTACCCTGGAAAGAAGGGTAAGAATGCATAATATCTTCACTCAGCTACAGGTTTAACCAAGTTTAAGGGTCATAGAAATAATGAATTGCACAATCTCAGAAATAAAAATGTAATGCATTTCTCTTCTTTGGAGGCTTAAAGTCACACTGGGATCAGTTACAATCCATAATACAACTAGATATAAAAAAAAGAATAAACTTTTTATTTTGTTAGAGTCAAAATCATGCACTAAATTAGGGTATAGTAATACACACTTGTAATCCCACTGCTCTTGTGAAGCTGAGGCAAAAGAATCACAATTTTGCTCCCAGACCGGTAATGCTCTAAATTACAACTTGCTACCTCAGCTTGAGATTCTTCAGTTGTAATGTTTTTACCTATTGTATTTCACAGTACAGTAGATTATATGCTAGAATCTAACCCATCCACTAAGATTCACACATTTAGTGCCCTCAAGTTGGTGAGGAATCTGTTTGTGTGAGGGACCAAGAAATATTTTAGGGAAATAAACATCTTTACTAACGCAAGGCCAAAATGTTGGTCCAACAAAGTCTTGAGCAAAAGAAGGAACCCCCAGCGAAGTGTAGTGTTTACCACTTGAACTGCTTCAGTCTTCCCTAGTTTTTCCCTTGCCCAACACCAAAAGTTTATCATGACAGAGACAGGGGCTACAACAAGAAACTAGGAATGGCTTTCCCTAAAAACTCATAAGTAACAAGATAAAAAGAGCGCTCTGCTTTGATGCTCATACATCAAGTTATAATAGAAGGAGAAACAACAGACGAACATCCCAAGAGCTGGACATGTCAGCAGCACAGCTGGCAGAACAGTACAGACCAGTGGTGGTGAACCGATGGCATGCATGCTGCAGCAGGCTGTTTGTATCATGAAAGCTCCAAAAGATTTGCCATCACTGGCACAGACCAAGGGAAGTAGTGCCAGGCAGGAGATACACCTCTGATCACTGGCAAGAGATAGCAACACACACCTGCAGGAGCAACAAATATCCTAGGAAGAAAAAGATGCCACGTGACAGTGGCCAGAACACATTAGTGACTCCACATGAAATACCTCTGGGTGACTCCAAGAATAATCCTGGAAGAGAGGCAATTATAAGAGCTGGAGGGCTCCCATGGTTGGAATATATCCCCCAAAAGTTCATGTGTTGGGAGCCCTAACTCCTTGAGAAGTATATGGATCACTGAGGTAGATCCCTCATGAATGGATTGATGCCTGTCTCAAAGGAACTGGTTAGTAAGCTCAGGAGCTCACTCCTGCTTCACTCACTTGCATGTGCCTATGTGGTATTCTGCTTTCTACCATGAGTTGAAGCACAAGATTCTCACCAAATGTAGCCACTACCCCACCCAGACTTTCCAGCCTCTTAAGCCAAAATAACTTTTTCTTTTTAAATTACCCAGTTTCAGGTAATCTGTTACAGCAACAGACAACAGACTACAACAGTGCTCTATATTAAGTTAAAAGCATAAAATTCTAATTACTCTGGTTATTAGTCAGGCTTTATATTATACCTATCTTGCAATCAAATCTATGCTCTATGTTAATGTGTTCAGTGGTTATTTAGTTGATCAGGAAGCTCTTATTAAACATCTACCATGTACTTAATACTATACTAAGAATGAGACAGAAAAATATACAAGGAGCTTATACTCTTGCTAGCTCATAGAACAATTAGTGAGTGATCTATTCAATAGTCAATAATAATGGGGATAACTAAGCAACACAGTCTACAATTACTTTAAGAGTTTCAAGAGGTCGAAGATAAAAATAGATTTGAAGGACAAAGTGCAATGTCTGAAAAGGTATAATCTGATCAACCTTAAAAAATTAATAAAGCTTTTTTATACAAAATTATATAGCATTATAGAGAATTTAGAAAAGACATCCAAAAATAATGTTCTAACTACCCCAACCATCATGTTTTAGTCAGTTTCTCTTTGCTGAGGCACAATATCTGACTCCTACAATTTAGAGGTTCACTGAGGTTTCAGCCCATAGTCGGCTGGCTCCAATGCAGGACAACACAGCACAGGGCAAAACAGAGAAGATGGTTACAGCACTACAGTAGGTAAACAGAGACATGGAGGGAAGAGCAGGCAGGGAGAGAGACCCTCCAGGCCACGCCCTCAGTGACCCACCTCCTCTACCAGGCTGCACCTCCCAACATCACAGCTAGCAATAAACTCCTGAGGGGACTGATCCAAGGGAAGTATCACAACCCAGGATCCAACCACCTCCCAAAAGCCCCACCAGTGAGTGCATGAGGCTTTCGGTGGGATATCCAGATATGAACCGTAACAGATAATATTAAAAGGCAACATTTTTATCTAGAAAAACAGTACGAGTAAGAATAAAGACAAAGTAAATTAACAGTAAACACAAATAGTGTCAGTAACTTCCAAACCATGCCCTTCAGAAAAGCTAGTCCCCTAGACTAGGTTGTCTCATTATTAAAATCAAGTAAAATTTTTATTCTCTCATTACAAGGGGGAAAAAAGCAATGAAAACATGTTCCGATTTTAAGAGGCTTTTTTTTGCTAATTTCTTAAATTTTTAATATCTGAAATTACTTCCTTCCTAGCTACTAGAAAACATCTAACAAAGAAGTAAAAATTATTATAGAAAAGTCCAGCAGTGTATCACAAATTCCTGAATATCTATTTTAAATTATTTTACAGTTATAGCAGTTACTGCCAATTACTGTCCTTCAATCCGTTCTTCCGTGCTTAGTAAGGAAGCCCCTCCTGGGTTCAAGGGAGCAAATTACCCAGCTGCGAACCTGTCTTTCTCAGTCTCCCTTGCTCTGTGCCTCAGTCACCACGAGTGTCCTTCCTCCCCAACTCTTCCATTCTTCTCCTGACTGGAGAGCACACCTGGTGCCTAAAGTTAGCCACACACTCATAACGATGAGCGTGTCAGACTCACATGGCAGAGAGCAGGAAGGACCAATCGTGGGATCGCCACACCTGCTGTGGGTTCACCCCTCCAGCCTTTCTGTTGTAGGAAATAAGTAACTGAAATAGTGAAGGTTTTCTCATATAAGCCGATACTGGTCAAACCACTGACAGATGCAGTGAAACACAGTCCCAACATAATAAGGGCATGTAAATTTAACTGAGATAAATATTTCAAAGCAAAAATCTTAACAAATTGTGTGCTGTAACAGTTTACACTAATCAATTTGTCAAGAGTACCATGACTTTCTGGTGCTCTGCCTTGTAACAAATGTGAAAGTCACTGCCTCAGCTCAAACTCGCTCCAGGAAGGACTCTTTTCGGGGATCATCTGAATATTTTCAAGTATTCTGTACAGTACCAGGTATCCAGAGGGCACTCTGTCAGTGGTGACGATGATTACACACCTGCCTTCTGGAGTCCAAACTGGAAATTCAGCAAAATGGATGAGTCATTACTCCAGTCCTCAAAAACCATTCTCTACACAGAAGTATTTTACACAGGAAGCACTCAAAAGAGAGGCTCAAAACAGAAATATTTTGCTCCAGTTACAAACCTGCCTCTCAGGCAATTCTGAAAATGCAAAACTTGTCTCAAATTTCATTAACATTTCAAAGCTGGGAAACAATGCATGTTACAGGAAGTAACCCTGATTATTAGGAACAGGAGCTGCCAAAATGCTCTACTTCTGGTGCTATTCACTGGGTTCAGGCTATGGTTCAAAGACCCAGCAGCCCCTGAGACTGGTATGACTTGTCCACTTCCCCACCCTCCCAATAAGCAGAGGTACTTTAGTTTAGCTAACACACATGGAAAGCCAAAAGGTAATAAACTTTGTAAAATGTTAACAATAGAATCCAGGGCTTCTCTGGCGGTCCGCGGGGCGACCCCGTGGACTAGACCGGGCTCCCGGGAGAGCCTCGATGGGGCAGAGCCCGGCGGTCCGCTGCGGTGACCCTGAGGACTTGATCAGGCCTCCGGACACACTGAATCAACGCGAGCCTGGCGGTTCGCTGGGTAACCCCGCCTACTCAACCAGACCTCCCATGCTGTCAATGGGGGCTTGACCATAGTGAACCTGGTTCCCTGCCTATCCACCATCTTTGAGCATGGGTGCTTTTCCACCTCCTGCCATAGCAATTTGTGCACACCCATGTTTGTTACAGCATAATTTGAAGCAGCCATGTCTCTTCCAAATGTGAGAGCCCGAAGGAGTAAATAAACCAAAAAGTACAGTTATTATCAGAGGGAAGACAACTGGTTGGGTGGGAGAAAAACAGAGATGAGGGTGGAGAAAACTGATTAATCGAACAAGCCACCATCTGTATAATTCAGTAACAAATGTGAAGATAACATTATGTAATACAGCATCCAGTGCTAATTCCCTACTATCTTCTCTATAATTTGGTATTTCCTTTATTATTTTTGTGTTATTCTGGTTTACACGTCTCCATTCTTTTGTCTTTAAAATAAAAAAATAAAAATAAAAAATAAAGAATCCAGGGCTTCTCAATTTGGGCACCCTAAACACTGAGGCCGGGTAATTTTTGTTGCAGGGGCTATGCCATACACTGAAGGGTGGGGCACCCTCCCTGGTCCCCAACCCACTCTGCCAGTAGGGCCTCCACAGCTCTGATGACCAACAATGTCTCCAGAC
Organism: Dinomys branickii; assembly: GCA_004027595.1. NCBI lineage: Eukaryota > Metazoa > Chordata > Mammalia > Rodentia > Dinomyidae > Dinomys > Dinomys branickii. The sequence continues at coordinate 16,497 of PVLD010008342.1, forward strand.
ATTAACAAACAGGAGGGGTCTTGCCCAGTCAAGAACCACTGTGAAAAATGAAATCAAAGGCTTTACATTTGATTCTCTAACATAATCACTCTCAGGAAAGAGTCAAATAAGCAGTAACTTCCAAGATCTCAACATACTGCCACAGCTATTTCCCGTTTCAGTGGAGAGACCTAAATATAACTGACTCCAAGTGTATGCCAAGCAAGGGTTCAAAAAGTAGAGACCTCAGCCATAATAAAGCCTTAACGTCCAGCAAGCCTGGCTTCCCTTCTCTTCTAAGACTTTTTTTTTTAGGATGAATGAGATCTCCCATTCTAAAGGTCCAGTAGTTTTTCTTCCTAAATCTCCCCACTCATCTCTTGACTTTCTACCCTTTCTAACTCAATAATCTCCTAATCCCAGATCTCACCCCTTTTCACTTACCCCTTCCTCTTCCTACTATGCCGTCCATAACTACAGCACTCTCACAATTTACCTCCAGTTTACTCAACTCTCCGGATTAACCAAAGTGTGCTCTTCTCTGTAAAACCTACAGACTCTTGTCTATGGCACAAGGAACCTGAAGGCTACCAGGGACCTTTTCCAGAACATCCAAGAGCTAGCTCTTTAGCACCAGCCAGGGGATTGTTCTTATGCTTCAATATATGCCACCCAGCTGGGTTATGCCCAATGTATCTGTTAGGAAGTCTCATTTTAACAGTGCATTTGAATGAAAACTACAGTAAAAGATTTGGAAAAGGTGAGCTGCTTCAAGAAAAAAAAAAACTGTTATCCTTAGAATTGCTCACCATAAGTAGAGTTCCTTTCTTAAAGGCTTAAAACTGGAATGTGTAATCAATGCACTATAAATGTGTTTCATTGTAGAAACAAGAAACTTTTCAAAGAAAAATTCTAGGTCCTCTCCCAAATTATCATTTAATAAATACATATTTGTATCTTCTTAGGTTAAGATAAAAGCCACACACATTTATGAATCAGTTTTGCACCTCCCCATTTAAAATAGTTTTCTCATGTAACCAACTACCAGAATCTTACCCTTCTGTATATGAAAATGTTCTGCCTCAGCCATCCATCAAGTCATCATACCTTGTTCATCCTCTCACAGCATTCTCTCACATTCACCACTTAAAGTACTCAAATCCGGTTTTGCCAACCTCACACCACATAATCTGCTTTTGCCAGTGCTATTTCTAGTCTCTACAGTACTATGAAGGAAAGTTCTGTAAATCAGTGCTCTTTCAGTAAGACCTTACAGGTGGAAATCTTTCATTCATCTTTAGTTGATTCCTTTCTCCCCACCAGATGTCCCAATTTTTATCCTAAACTTAAACTTTCAGTGAGTTTCTTATATTCACTGTCTAGAAGAGATGGTAACCATGTTTGAGAAACCTCCCCTTTTTCAGTAAAGTACACGACCCAATGGTTTACTCCCAAAACAACCCCAGCTCACTTGTGAACCCCTATCTAAATATATCCAACTGCTAACCAAGTGTATTATTCTACACTGAAAACAGTAAAAATATTTAAAACATTTAAAGATATACAATATCCCCCAACAGGAAATGATATGGCACAGCCACAGAATATTATATAGTGATTTCAAGGTATATAATTACTCACATTGTATAATGTTATCACTATGACTGCTAAAATGAATATACAGAACACAAAATTATAGACATACTCATGATTATATATGAAAAACACATACAAGAAAATCAAATTATGAATAAACAAAAATGGTAACAGCAACTGCATTAAACCAGTTGAACAAGCTGGGCATGGTGGTGGACACCTGTAATCACAGCACTCAGGAGACTGAAGCAAGAGGATCTCTGCAAGTTCAAGACCAGTCTATAGTGAAACCCTGTCTCAAAAAGACAAAAAGAGGGGCTGGGGATATAGCTCAGAGGAATAAGTGCCTGCCTAGCAAGTGCAGGGTCCTGAGTTCGATCCCCAGTACCGCAAAAAAAAAAAAAAAAAAAAAAAAAAGAAAAAGAGAAAAGAAACAGTTGAGCAATGAGTCACATTTTTCTCACTAAATGTTTCTCTGCTGAAATCAGGAATGGTGGCATATGCCTTTAATTCTAGCACTTAGGAGGCTGAGGCAGGAGGATCACCATGAGTTTGAGGCCAGCCTTGGCTACACAGTGAGTTTGAAGCCAGCCTGAACTTTGTAGCAAGACTGTCTCAAACAAACAAACAAAGTTTCTGTGTTGATTATTATTTCATGGAAGGAAAATGTGTAACATGATTTCAGACAATTCCCCAGAAACAGTTTGCTATCTAGTAGGTAACCCATCTGTTTGGGAGTCAGTGAGAACCCAGTTTACATGCAAAGTTCTTCACCTCTTAGAATATTTTCCTGTAATAGTGTAATAATTAGGTGAGATAAGGTATTCAAATACAACAATGCCCAGAACAAGTAGGATCAGTAAAAGACAAAGATCTTTCTTTCTTCAGACATGACTTCAACTCCCAATGCATCTGAGAGACACATATCACTAACCCTGAGTTATGTTTTCAGCGATTCGTGCCTCACAGATTCAGTGTTGACTTCAACTCCCCAGCAAATCAAGAATCAGAACATTTTCTTGAGCTAGAGTGTACTAAAGTGGTAGAGCACTCGCCTAGCACAGGTGAGGCCCTGGGTTTGATGCCCAGCACACTAAGAAAAAGGGAAGGAGATAAGGGATAGAGAGGAAGGGGAGGAGAAAAAGAGAGGAAGTTTTCTTCAATTTGTCTAGTAAATTAACTGCATTACAATATTTATCCTCTACGATAAAGATGAGAGGGAGAAAACAAGCTATACTTAATATTTCATGATACGGAACTGAAAGCAGTTTACATTATACAAAGCCTGAAGAGACTAAGAATATATAGCTCAGTGGTAGATCGCTTGCCTAGCATGCTTGAGGCTCTGGATTCCGACTCCAGCATTGTTTAAATAAAGTGGGGAGGGAGAAACAGCAGAAATGGCTAAATCTTCTCTAAGCTATATTTAAAAGAGATTTCACATATGCCACACAATTATCTGACTCTGATATTTTTCATTCCATCCTGCCTGCTACTGCCAAACCACCCTCTGTTAAACAACACTTTGATCCTGTCAATCCTCCACCCCCACACCTTCGATCTTTCCCTTGCTGCCTACTTCAATTCTAAATGCCTTGTCAGGATGCTTCAGGCAAGGTGACAGAGAGGACAACTGCTGCAGATCAGAAAGAAAGATCTGGATCCCAGGCTGCATGTATTAAAGGTACCCAGGATGTTTCCAGACCCACCCAATCCTAGCCAAAGATCCTAAACTATGATGTGTCTCCCTCCCTCCTGTTCTGACTTCACTGAGCAAACTTGTTTCCCTACTCACAGGTCCATAAAATGAATCTGCTGTGATAGATACTAAAAATGATGAAACACCTCTACATTTCTTAACATGATACATTAAGGTCATCTTAAAGGCAATTTTTTAAAGTGTGTAACAAAACTTTTTCAATGCCTATAAAAATTAGAAAGGTATATATATTGCAAATGAATCATAATTATCTCCTAGTTAAATCTGAACTTTCTTCATTATTCTGCATCTTTCTGAACTGTTTTGAGTTTTACAGTGATCTTATATTACTTTAAAATCAGATAAAATAGCCCAGCGTGGTGGCACATGCCTATAATCCTAGTACTGTAGGAGGCTGAGGCAGGAGAATCACAAGTTCAAGCCCCACCTGGGCAACTTAAATTTAGTAAGACCGTGTCACAAAAAAAAAAAAAATTGGGGCTGGGGATATAGCTCGGTGGTACAAGTGCCTGCCTGGCAAGCACAAGGTCCTGAGTTCGATTCCCGGTACCAAAAAAAAAAATTAAAGAGGCTGGGGGTGTAGCTCAGGCAAAGGCCCCATGTTCAATCTCTAGTAATACACACACAAAAGAAAAAAAATCAGACTAAACAATTACATGCTATAGTATATGAAAACCTTAAAAATACTATGCGAAGAAAATGAAATCAGGCTCAAAAAGACCATATACTGTATGACTCCATTTACATAAAATGCCAGAGTAAGGAAAGCCACAGAGACATAAAGGAATGGGGGATTGGTGGAACCAGTTCCTCAGTTTCTTTTTGGAGCAATAGAAATGTTCTCTAATTAAATAGCAATGATGGCTGCAAAATAAGTGAATATACAAGAACCACAAAACTGTATACTTTCAAATGGTGAACTTCATGCTATATGAATCATCAAAAAATAATTTTAAAAACCAGATGAAACAATCACATACTTACACCTTTTTTAAAAATTAAAAGAATAATAATTTTGTGTTTAAGGAACATACCCTGACACTAGAATACCTCAATCAGTATCTCCTAGGCTGTGGGGAAAAAGGAACCCTATTCCACTACTGGTGGGAGTACAGACTGGTGAAACCACTGAGGAAATCAGTTTGGAGATTCCCCACAAAACCAAGATTGGAAGTCCCACTTAACCTACCTATTCCCCTTGTGGGTATTTTCCCAGAGGAATTAAAAACATCATACCACAGCGATATATGTGCACCCATGTTTATAGCAGCACAATTTACTATAGCTCAATCTTGGAAATAACCCAAATGCCCAGCAACTCAGGAATGGATAAAAAAGATGCAGTATTTTTATACAGTGGAATATTACACAGCTATAAAAAAGGTAAATTTGAGGTTTTGTAGGTGAATGGATACAACTTGAGACCATACTCATAAGTGAAATAAATCGGACCCACATGTGTAAACACCATATTGTCTCCCTGGTGTAGGAACCTGAAAGGGTAAGTAAAACTCAAAATGTACAATAGATGATATGAAAGAAATTGCTCAAAGGAACAACTGGGATGATGGAATGAAGAAAAAAGGAAGGAAAAAAATACACATATGAATAGCTGGAATAACTGTACTGCTATTGTCTGATGGTATATTGAAAGGACCTGGAAATCTGAGCAACATAGTTGAAGATAATATGTAATATAACAACCACTGTTAATTCCTATCATTTTGTTTTGAGACCTTGTATCACTTTTAATGTTCTTGCTTTGTTTTGTTTATGTTTGTGATGTTGGTATGCTACTATTGTTCTTTTTCTTTCTTTTACTACTCTCTTTATAATAAAATTAAAAAATCAGTATCTCCTGGCATTCTCACCTATCATCTGTGTGACCTTAATAACTTAGCACTTTGTGCCTATAAAGGTGGACTCTCATAATGTTAGAGGGTATTAGAGCAACGTGTGACACCTTAGAACCATGTGTGACACATGTTAAGTATTGGGTACTATTTTTATTAGCATGGGTGCTGGAAAAAAGTAAGGAAAATGAGCTCTTGAGTCAACTGTGAATATCTACTGGCAAACATCTTACGTGACCACGTATTAACATTTGTAGTGTAAATAACACATTTGGATGTAAAATGAAGACTAAGATGCACTGTGATATGAAAAAAAGCAGGATATAAAACTATTATACATATATAATAATTTCATCAGTTCTATAAAACACACATGCTTACATATATACCTTAGGATGTTGCAAGTACATCCAACATACTTCCCCTACCAAAAACTTTTTTAAAATTAATAAATCTAAGCAGAAAAATAATGCCTTCTGGTTCTACTCCTAATGTCTGTTCCTTAGTGTCTGCAACATTAAGTAGAATAGGAGATAGCCAGAACCCAGGGAACTCACCCACAAAAACAAAAGTCTATGCAACAACCTGCACATTGGCACTGGAAATCATGGTATTAACTTATGAGGAAATTTCTTAAAGACCTCATAAATCCTGTGTACTTGAAAGAGCTCCAGAGTTAAGGTTCCAATTAATTAACTATATAATCTTGGCCAAGCATCTACCAAGCACTAAATCTGAGAAATCTTCACTCCCTGGAGTCTTTTAAAAAATAGGTATAAAAGTCCCTCGTGGGTAGGGCATGGTGGTGTATACCTGCAGTCCCAGCACTCTGCAGACTGAGGCAGGAGGATCACCTAAAGTTTGAGGTCAGCCTGAACTACATAGCAAGACCGTGTCTCAGAAATGAAAGAGAAAGAAAGAAAGAAAAGAAAAGAAAGAGAAAAGTAAACAAAGAAGAATGGGTGGGATGCCTAGGAAAGAAGAATGCTTTCTATTTCTATGGGGATACAAATGTGCACACTTAAAGACTAAAAGACAAAGACAAATTGAGAAAAGGATAGACAAAAACTTCAAGCAATGCTTTAAGTTTACTCTTTACAAAGGTAAAAAGTAAAAAAAGTACAAATGATGAGACAGAGTAACATTCAACAAATAAGTCTTAAATAGAACAAAAACTTAAAGAAAACTGAAAAATAAACCTGTATCATATTTAAGGCTTCAATATTTCATTAACAAAACATGACAAAAAGAAGTATAGAGCTGATGCAGAGTAAATGAAATCCCACCCTTTATTCCAGGTGTGGTGGCACACACCTGTAATCCCAGCACTCAGGAGGCTGACCGAGGAGGATCGGATCGCTCTGAGTTTGAGGCCAGCCTGGGCTGCACAGTGAGTTCAAGGCCAGCCTAAAGTGCATACTGAGACCCTGTCTCAAAAAGCAAAATAAATAAATAATAAAAATAAAAAATAAATCCCACCCTTTGCTAATGAGGCAGGAGATTAGGGTGTGGCCAAGCAGCCGGGCACCTGCGCATGACCAGTCAACCATGAAAATCCAGCACACACTTACAGCCAACCCCTGCACCCTGCGACCAATCAGACAGTGCTACCTTCGGTCCTCGCAAGAAAGCAAGCAGGTTGGCCTAGATCTGACGGTCAGTCTAAGGAATGGAAGATACAAAAGCCACCTTCCTCAGCTGCCTGCTCTCACCCTGCAGACCATACTTCCTTCCCTACCTTTAACTGGTCCACACTCACTCCACAGCGCATATTTCTTTTCTTACTTTTACCACTTTTAATAAAACCTCACTATTTTTTGCACTTGTCTTGACCAATTCCTTGTTCAAAATGACAAGAACCTAGAAAGCATCTCCAGCAGGCCACAGCACCCCAGAATCCTGATAACACTTGGAGCCACCCTGGCAGAGATAGGTTCAGAAAAATACAGAGGTAGACAGACAGATAATAGGTAAGAAAAAGAACAGGTAGCACAAAGTGAGACAGCCTGTAAGAGGGAAGTGGTAAAACCTTAGACAGCCTGTAAGAGGGAAGTGGTAAAACCTTAACAACTAGAGAATGTGGGTATACTTGAAACTTTTCTGTTTGAAATTATCTAAGAATCTTTTAAAATATTAGTAAAACTAGCAATATAGAAACTGAGAAGTTAAGGAAATCATACTTCCTTTCCTGCAGTACAAGAATCTTTCACAAATCGGTTTTCATCCTAGGATGCACCTAGTTTTAACACAAGACCCAGAAATTCTACGTAACACATTCTCAGACCACAGTGGAAAACCATGAAACAAACTGTAATACTGTACATCTAAATTCATGTCTTTTAAAACAATGAGTAGAGAAATTTTTTCATAAATGCCTCAGTATTAAAGAAAAAGAAACAATAGATTTAGAGAAAGTTTTTTTCAATGGAAGTAGTGATATTAAGAGAAAGGAAAATATGACAAATACATCATTAGAGAATATCAAGAAAAATGGTAAAAGCAGAGATTAGAAGGGGAGGTGGAAAATGAATTCAAGAAAAGAAAAGTGAGAAAGAGAAAAAAGACACCTTGGATGAAGTAGTTACTGGTGTTGCTTTGCCCAACTTCCACTTGCCGCTGATGGTCTTTCTCTTCCTTCGTGAGAGTAAAGAGAAGATGCTACGTGGGGAAAAGGGAAGAAGAGTAAAACAGAAGGTACAAGTGCAGGCGGGAGGAGTGCCTAGACAGGAAGAGCAGAGCACTACAGAAATAAGGGTTTGCAGCCACCTTGGTGACTGTGAACACAATGTACACCAAGCTGACTCTCTCCCAAATGCGCTCTCCATCCCAAATGAAGCGAATCACAAAGCACCAAAACTCCAGGAGACCCAAGAGAGGAGACAGAAAATGCAGAAGGGAACAGGCTGGCTGGATGAGTGCCAACAAAGCAAAGAGCTCACACCTCACTACACAGCCCTGGCTACGTGGAAATGAGCACCCATAGATGCCAGCATCTCTGAGTTTAGAGAAGGAAGAAAGCCAGACTTTAACGTGAAACCTCGAGGTTTCAGGGAGAGGCGGGGGCATACTGAAGGTTGAACCTGGTGCCATGGCACTGAGATGTATGCGTGGCCATTTTTTTTTTTTTTAAACACAAGGCCTCCCCAGGTAAGAGTTAAAACTTGGGATCCTCTTGTCTCAGCCTCCCAGAGCAATGGGATTACAGGCATGCACCACCAGACCAGGCTTGAAACCTCCAGATTTTTAATAGTTAACAACCAACATAGCTTTTTTTGAACACTGTGTGAGCCAAACAATCCTCTCAATTCTCCCTATCTCCACTGTTATCTTTCACCATACTGCTTTCCTCTCAGCTCTTCATACAGGTACTGTATGTGAGTAATTAGGGAAAGTCTGTCTAAAAGATGACAAAACAAGATTGCTTAGCCCTGAAGGTACATAATTTCACCTCTCTTCAAGACTGAGGACACCAAGATTACCTGATCACTTGGGTTCCAGGAAAACCACAATTAGTCATTCACCCTGAAGCTCTGAAGATTCCTAGCGCTACAAACCAGGACTTGAGACCATCAGCCAGACCCCCAGCCCACCAGCTAATCCCTAAAGGCTGGCCTGCCTCTGTGGGTGGCCCAGTCTGATTCCCTTCATCACAGTGTGCTCCTTCAGTGGCCCAAGTTGGAATCCTTTCCTATTTTTCTTACTCTCCTTTGTTAAAAGCTGGCCTGATCTTTGTCAGCTCCTCAAGTTCAACTTTGTTACTATTTTCTCTTACTTTCTAATTAAAGCATTTTCCTGTAGATCTGTGCTTTAGTCTTACCTTCCATTATTACTAAAACCAAGGACCCACTGTGACAAGCCAGTAACGATAGGTCACACAGGGAAAGGTGCTTTAGCACAAGAAAAAAGCATGAAGGAGGGTTAGGAAAAGAGGGGAGAAGGGGACAGAAGGTGCAGAAGGCTGCAATTGTAAGGCATCATTTTGAAGGTGGCATTAGAGCAAAGACCTCAAGGAGCCAAAAGGATAAATAGCTGGGAAGGTTCCAGACAGAGGGAGCACCAACAGTAAAAGCCTCAGGCAAAAGCGTACCTGCTGTTTCAAGATGACATTCTACCACCCTGTAAAGCTCTGCCTAAGTACCACTCTGGCGAACTGTTTTTGATCCTTACAAATCGGAATTATTCATTCCCTCAGTACCGTTCTGTACCTTCCCTTCCAGTACCTTGTACAGGGCAGCCCTCTTTTTGAACATATACAAGAGTGATTGCTGATCAATCAAGAAAGCCAGTTAAAACAGAAAATTATTTGTAAATGATAGACATATTTTAACTTCAAAATATAAGTGTACATTTATTTCCCAATGTAGCACTATGAACTTTTGAGTATGAGCCTGCTAAATGTAGTTACCCATTTTCTTAGAGTAAACTTCAATGATAATTCATTGTCCATGAGGTTCTTTGCTTTACAACAATTTAAAAATACTCTTAGTGTTTTCTGAGAAATCTTCCGAAGATTAAGAAGGAAGAAATCTCCCTCTCTACTTTGGTTGTCCTGATCATAAATTCAAATCATTCAAAGGCAATTCTTCTAGCTTCTTGACTTTGTCAAATCTTTCCAAAACATTTCATGAACATATTTTGTATCCATGTTTCTTGATTTGAGTAATATTTATTAAATTATACTCACAAGTGCCATTTGGTATTATAAATAAGATGGAGAACACCAAACCAACCCTTAGAGAACAGAAAATGATACACAGCCTAGACTTAACCTACCACTTTGAACAGCTGTATGTTTGCTGTGGAAGAGCTGGTCAGTATGGTTTACTAAGACAATAATTAATCCAAGATGTCAAAATCAAGTACAAATTACAACAAAGGATTTGAATAGATATTTCTGCAAACAAGATATACAAGTGGCTCATGAACACATGAAATGATGTTTGAAATCCAACCACTGAGGAAATGCACATCAAAACCATACTGTGCTGAGAAGACAATGTCACACCAACTAGGGTGGCAAAAAGACACAAGTGCTGAAGAGGATGGGGAGAAACTGGAACCTTCATACATTGCTTGCTGGTGGCAATATACAATAGTACAGCCACTTGGGAAAAGAATTTAGCAGTTCCTCAAAATGTAAAATAGTCATCATCTGACCCGACAACTCCACTCCTTGGTACATACTCAAGAGAACTGAAAATGAAAGCTGTCCATGAATGTTATAGCACCATTATTCATTATGTTACCAATCTCTTTCTTTTTTTTCTGTTTTTGGTATCAGGAATCGAACTCAAGACCGTTCTCTTACCAGGCAGGCACTGTGCCACCGAGCTGTATCACTAGCCCCAAATTGGGGTCTCTGAATCGTGGAAGAACAAAGATAACAAGACCAACTGAGCAGGGGAGGACACTTTTAATTCCTGGCCAAGAGGAGGAGAGAAGTGAGAAGTAAGCTCATAGACCATCTTCTCCACCCACTGGGAGTTGGGAGGTTTTAATATAGGGTAAAAGAAATAAGGTGAAGGAATAGGTTGATAAAGGGAAGGAATAATCATGTCTTTACTGGGAATTTGAGTGCCACCTCTTTCTCATTTTATGGTTCCTTCCAGTCATCATCATGGTAAATGACAACTGTCATGGTGCCAGGGTTTATGTCATTTAGCAAGCAGCTGGGATTACAATGAAGTTAAAGTTGCCTGGTAGGCCAGGGATATAGCTCAGTGGAATAAGCGCCTGCCTGGTAAGCGCAAGGCCCTGAGTTTGCTCCCCAGTACTGCAAAAAAAATTTAAAAATACAGTTGTCTGGTAGTCACTGTGGCAACCACCATAGACGCAACCAGTCTCAGCCAGCCCACCTAAAAAGGGACCTCTGCCTACGAGCATATCTCAAAGATAGAGCATATCTCAAAGATGGAATTATGAGGCAGAAAGATCACAAGTTTGAGGCTAGCCTGGGGGCAACTTTAGCAAGACCTGTCTCAAAAGGTTAAAACTTAAAAAAAAAAGATTGGTGACATACCTCAGTAGCACAGCACTTACCAAGCATGCACCAGGCCCTGGGTTTAATCCTTAGTACACAAGAATAAACAAAAACAAAATGTAAACATGATTAAGGCAGAGTAATAGTACATGATTAAGGGAAGGTAACAATAATCACAAAAAGTAAAAACAACCCAAATACCCATCAGTGGGGGAATGGATGCACAAAATGTGGTGTATCCACACAATTTAATATTATTCAACCCTAAAAAGAATGAAGTTCTAACACATGCTGTTCTAAGAACACTGAAAACACAACACTAAGTGAAAGAAGCCACCTACGAAATACTTACTTTCTGATTCCATTTACATGCATATCCAGCATAGGTAAGGCCACAGAGGGAAAACTATGCATTAGTAATGGAATGACTATTAATAGATATAGGGTTTCCCTTTTTTTGCTTTTTTTCTAGGGTGCCTTTTTGGGGTGAAGAAGATGTTCTGGAATTAGTAGTGATGGCTGTCCAACTTTGTGAATATTCTAAAAACCACTTGACTGTACAACTTTTAAAAAATTCTACGCTCTTAGGATTCAAAAATACTTGCTGACGGAGGGAGGGGGAAAGCAAGCCCACATATGCTCAGCAGAAATTGCCACTGAATATATTTGTATGGAGCTGACCATCTTTGTTAGACTATAAGGCCCTTGAGGGGAGAAATAGCGTCTCCTGTATTTCCCTTACCATCTGGTATATTAGATTATACAAGCAATCAATCAATCAAGGTTCACTAAATAAATTAATATTTGCATTTTACACACCAGGGATCGAGAAGTGTCCTGACCAAGACTTCAACCTAATTAGAAAAACTCACTTTTTATTCCCCAGAACTCTGAGCTGCCACTAACAAGGCAATTCTCTCAATCTAACATTTGTAAGACCCACATTCTTACCAACATATAACAGCCCAGAGGACCCACCTTCTAACCTGTGACTTCTGTAACACTTTCAAAACTGTAACACTGTAGCTCTTTTTTTTTTTTTTTGGTCTTCTTGAGACAAGGTCTCACTATGCAGTTCAGGCTGGTCTTGAGCTCAATTCGTAGCCCAGGCTGGCCTCAAACTGACCACGATCCTCCTGCCTCAGCCTCTCAAATGCTGGGATTATAGGCATGTACCACCACACCTGGCTAGTTCTAACTTCTGTAAAATCTTCAAAGCCTTGTTCAAATTCCTCACCTTGTATCTATCAGCAAATGCTACTTACTGGTCTCAGTATGTTTAGCTAGAAATGCCTCACATGTTTAACTTCATCTGTTTTTCTCAGAGACCCTAAAGCCAAAGAGAACCATAGTTACAAATGGAAAAAAAAAAAAAAAAAATGCCATGTCTAAGGTTATCTGGTTTCCTGAGCTCTAAGTTCTTCTTTCTTTACAAATGTGTTGTCAACCTTTTTTTCTCTTTAGATAAATAGAGAACTTTCTTGTAAGAGAATTTTTTAGTTAGATTTTTTTTTAAGTATAAATCAAAAGATAAAAATCAAAGATAAGAGGCGCACAGCCTGAAGCCAAAATGAGTAGGGAAGAGGACAACAAACAGGGCTTGTGTAGAACCAGAAGAGACAAACAAAGGGTCCACAGCGAAGGGATGATGTAGTAATAACCGAGCCATGAAAAGACAATGCAGCCCCATTCAGCTTCACAGCATGTCTTCACCAAGGAGCCTGATCCTCAAGCTTGGAAGGATAGAATTCTAATAAAAGGGAGCTAACATCCAACACAAGTAGCGCAGATAGGGACAATAATGGGACACAGAGCTAGTTCAAAAGCACTTGCGTTTTTTTTTTTAATTGAAACAAGGTCTTACTATGTAGTGCAGGCTAGTCTTGAAATCACTTAGCCCATGCTGGCCTTGAATTCATGGCAATCTTCCTGCCTCAGCCTCCCAAGTGCTGGGACTATAGGTATGCACCACCATGCCCAGCCCACTATTTGCTTTCTGATCAAATTTAACTTCATGATTTTTTTCAGATCTGATTAAATAACTGCTGGTTATTTAGGCAGTCTTGACAAGATGCCACATGCCAAGAAATGAAAGAATGCATCCTCAATTTTCAAAATAAAGCAACACAGAGATCTAGAAAAATACCTAGGCACTACCATGCCACAATCTGCCAAAAAATTCCAGAATTGCTACATAACAAGTCTCTGAATACAGTAAAAAGAGAAAGCTACCAGCCACCACAGGCTCCTTACTAAGACAGGCTCTGCAATATTTGCTTTTTGGTTTTCTTGTTTTTGACAGGATAACTAAAATGGAAAAAAAGGGGAGAAGATAGGGACACTTACATAACTGACTCTAACAAGCCGACCTGACAAAACCTTTTAATGATAAGCTGGTGAACAAAATGGAAAACGCTGAACTGCCAAAGCTAAAATATCTGTTAAATTCAACTAAGAGAATGCATAGCTGTAGTCAAACATTTGTTTGACTAATACACTAACATCAGTCAGTTTGGTAGGAAAACTTTAGTAAAATATTACAAGGTTCCATCCTTTCCCACAATCTACATAACTTCTATCAATTTAATGAAAATTAAAACTATAGACCTACTCTTTACATCCATACCTGCCACAAAGCTGACTACCCAACACAGCCAGCCTGACAAAATCAGGATCCACAGAGACCACAGTAGGCCAAAACGATGGTCCAAAAGCAAAAATGAAAATCAAATGGGAGTCAAAACCAGCCTTTAGATTTTAAAATTCAAAATATGAACAAGTAAACTTCATTTACATAGGAAATACCTAGATAATTAAAGCTACTAAAAGACCAACAACACACAATCTCAAACTGTATTAACAGATGTGTATGTCTAGATTACTATAGTTCTCAAATTCATCAATTTTTAAAAATGTGTATTTCCCATATGAATTTTTCATACACTTCATCTTTAAACAGTCATAACAAAAGGCTGCAAATTTTACTTAAAACTCTACCTTTAGACCTAGAGTTATTCAAGTATATCATAGGACTAGAAAACATTTTACTTGATCAGCCTAATTTTTTGACATTTAGATCAGTAACAAATATTCCTTGAAAGCAGTTTCAAATATTAAATACAAATCTCTTTTTTAATAGACAAAACTAAGAAAAATTAAGTAACTTGCCCCAAACTATGCAGATACTGAGCAGGACCCCTTTTTCCACGCCATATGGGTTTCCAGTCCTCTATTTCCTTTTTTAAAACTCATCCTAGGCACTATAGTTAGAAAGCATACACAAGCACATCCATCAACAACACTGTTTTGCTAAGGACAAATTAGCTTATCAAGAGCAAATAACCATAGCACAGTTGCCCATAAAATATTTTGACATAGTGTGATCACTTGTAAATTTGATAATATTCATTACAAAAGAGGCATGCTACAAATGGCTTTTATTCTTAAATATGTGGTCATTTACTAAAGCACTATCATATCTCACTTACTACTTAGAAAAGTAAAACATATCATGGATAGAAGTGCTTTTAATATAAATATGTGTCATTGTTAACTGTTCTCAAAACCCCTCTCCCCTCATGCAAGATACTATTCGAAAATTATTTAGGCCTTCAAACCTAAACAGCAGGCCAAAGCCTTTCTTTTTGGGGGGTAGTATAACCTCTTGTTCCATGGCTCCCCCCAAAATAATGCCCCTTGAAAAACTCAAAAGGTATAAAGATTGCAAGCAGACTCCAGTGGCCTCATGTCCATCCTCCCTCCCCCTTCACCCTGAATATACAGAGGATCAGAGGAGGACTGTGAATTGACAAAAGGCTAAGTTATTAAGGACTCGGTGATGATCACCAGCATCTGCCAGGCTGGCTCCAGGAAAACCCACCCACCCCCAAATGAGACCCGGATGTCTCTCCTTGCCCCAGGGCCTGAATCCTGGGGCTCCTCTGGGACCCCTGTAGAAAGGAAAAGGGAACTTAACTACCCAGTACCCTCCTCCCCAGTGTCATCCATTAAAGCCCAGCAAGCTCTTTGTTTCCAACAGCTGCGGAAGGGCAGGCAGCCTCGGTGAGAGGGGAAAGGTCACTCCCTTGCTCCCCTCGCTGCCAATCTCTAGGGTCTCCATCCAAACACACGCGTACACGCACAAGGGCACAGCATCATTTCCACCACCTAAATAATCCAGGGTTACATCTTGCTGCACAGAGACACTCCTGGAGATTTAACTACCTCGCTGTACACCTTAACCCCACACGAGAGGACTCCCTAGACCCCTCACTCTGACAAACGGGATTCACTCCGGGACTTCCATTCTCCCCCTCAACGCACATCCCACGGTGGCCACCTGAGTCCCAGACTTCATCCATACCCAACACACAAGACCACAGGGTCACTTCCCGAGCACTAGTACGCTCCCCTGCCTGTATCCACAGACCTGGGGACACCACCAGCCTCCATCTCACCTCTGAACCCACAGGGACACACTACATCGCCACTACGTCTCCTCAACCCCAGGACCCCCCCGAGCCTCGGCGGCCTGCGGAAGACCCTGCCCGAACACGGTCAGCGCTCTGGCGCTCAGCCTGTGCGCCCAGCCCCTAACCACCTCCCACCCACAGCTACACACACACACACACACACACGCACGCCGCTGCCCGGGGCCGGCCCCTCCACCGAGCCTTCACAACACAAACACACGCTCCGGGAGCACACCCACGGTCGCCCGGGAGACCCGGCCACTCCGCCTCGCGCCTCGCGCCTCGCCCAGCACTCGCACCCACGGACGCACGCGGCCACTCCCCGTCCCCGGCGCCGGTCACCGCGCCCGCGCCCTGCCCGCGCCTCGCGCCCGGCTCCTGGGACCCCTCGCCGGGTCTCTCCGGCCCAGCGCGGAGGCGGAGACGGGCGTCCGCGGAGGGGGGTCCCACCTGAGCAGTTGATGCTCTTGCCTTTGCCCCCGGGACAGTCCCCGCCGCCGCCACCCGGGGGCTGGTTGGACGCGCGGCCGCCGGGCAGGGAGAAGGCGAAGAGCAGGAGCACCGACGTGTAGCAGCAGAAGGCGAGCGGCGGCGCGGCCGGCAGCCGGAGCGGCGCCTCAGCGGCTGCGGCGCCCATAGCTGGCGCCCCTGGACGGCGGGAAGCGCAGGGAGCGGCAGGCCCGGGGCATCCAGCCGCGCGCCCGCCCCGCCGCCGCCTAGCAGCCCCACAGCATCCCCGCCCCGCCGCCGCTCGCTCGGGACGGAGTCGGTGGGTCCCGGCGCGCGCGACGGTCGCGGGCGCGCGAGGCCGGCGAGGAGAGAGGGCGCGCGCGAGGTGCGAGCCCGCGTGGGGCCGGGCGGGAGCGCGCACGCGCGGCGGGCGGGGGTCGCGGGCGGGGGCAGGTCCGGCCGCCGCTCGTCCGCTCGCCTTCTCTTTGTGTCCGCGGCCGTCGCCACCGCGTCACAAAGACCCCGGCCCGCCCGGTGAGGGGCGCATGACGAGCCGCGCGCGGGAGGGGAGGGAGCGACGACCCCGCCCCGCGCACACCCCGCCCCGCCCGCGGCCGGCCGGCGCCGCCTCCGGGGGAGCTATTGTTCCTGCGGCGAGCGCCGCGCCGGGGTCGCCGCTCCGCTCCCCTCCGCCGCCGGGCGCTGCCCTCCGAGCGCGTGCTGCCGCCCTTGCTGAGCGTTTCCGGAGCGTCTCCTCGGAACGATTCGGAACTCGGCCAGTGCCGAAGGAGACGGGCCGGTGCTCTGTCGCGGTTCTGCCTTCCAAGTCAGGAAACTGAGCCGCGGAGGGTGAAGGTGACTTGTCCAAGGTCACTCGCCGCGGATGGGCAGGGTCGGGATTGGAACCCGCGCCGGGCTCCACCCCTGCAGCGCCCAGGGACGTTGGGCGAAGGGCTGAATGTGTAGGACTCCTCACCCGCGCTCCCAGGTACTCAGACACCAACCGAATTTAAAATAAAGTATGGATTGCCCTCTCCCCCGTTAAGAGCTAAAGTTTAAAAAGGATTTGCTGTAGACGAAGCCTGGAAGAAGCTGTGTGTATTCTCTCAGGTTCTTCTTTATAGCGCTTACAAGGGAATTTTCATTCTGTTCTACAGATGAGGTAGTTGGGACCCAGAAAAAGTGATGACTCCCAATCTTGCGAGGTGAACCCTATCCAGATGAGATCCCGCACTAAATTCTTTGGAAATCCTCTGCCTTTTTCAGTCTGTCATGCTACCTCCTACCTCAGAGGGAGGTTTTTAAGTCTCATTGAAAACTCATCAACTTAAATCAAAATTTTAAAAAGTGTGAAAATCCACATTATGAAAAATGTCTTCACCGTCAATATGAAAGAAAATACTAATGAGGAGAAGGGGGGGTCCTAACATGAACAGCAAATAGAAGGAAAAGTTGACACAGCAGGACGGAGAGCCAACTTGTATTATTCACGAAAAATGTGGACAATAGATGAAAAGAGATTTTAAAGCCACAAGTAATGAAAGACAAGATAAAACCACAGGATTTTGTCCCCTGTGGATAACTAATAGTTTTTTATAAAGCTGGAGGTGTAGCCCAGATAGCCCTGGGTCTGATCCCCAGCACTGTGTAAAAAATAATAATAATGACAACAGAATTGACCTAGCACTATTATACATTTTGGGAGGACAGTTTGACTATGGATTTTTAAAAAGCCTTTAAAATGTGTTTATCCTTTCCACAGACTAGAGTTTATCTTAAAGAAATGATTGGACAATCACACAAGAAGTGTGAATAAAGATGTGCATCAGCCTTTTTATATCAGTAAAATATAGCCTAACTATTCATCAGTAAGGACTAGTGAAAAGATGTTACCTCTTTGTGCAATGGAGGATTGTACAGGTAACGATGATGATTAGGTTAATGCTTAATGATGTGGAACAGCAGGGTACTAAGTATGTATAAGAAAGTTCTAGTTTTCTAAAATATGCATGTGTCCATAGCCACAGAAAAAGGTCATAAAGACTGTACAGCAATAGATTAAAAGTGGATTATGAATAACAGGCAATATCTTTTTAAGTTTTCTGTGTGGTCTGAATTTTTTCCAATGAAATCTTGTGATAACTTTTAAAAGATATTTTCTTCTAAATTATACTTTCATCCTGCTTTTTATATAAATAAATTTGCACTTCTAAACATTTTATAACATTTGCACTGGGCCTGTAAATTGTCAGCAGGAGCATGGCAATTTGTACAACTAAAATTGAACTGACCACTAATGCCACCAAAGCCTCCTTCTCAAACCACTCTTTGAGCAGCTTCTCTAAGCTTGACTGCCTCTGTGCTGCTTTTCTGGCCCATGTCTCAGCTTTTCCAGGCCCCGTATTCTGTCTTAAATTTTCATTTGTCTGTGGACCGTACCCCAGCAGAAATGTGAAGAGGAGCAAACTCTTTAAAAGCAAACAGCTCTGGGGCCATACATTGCAATTTCATTTACATCTGCTTCTTCAAATTAGGCAAGAAAAATTCAACACAGATTTCTCAGAAATTTTCAAATTGGAAAGGATTCTATTTCACAAACAAGATTTCCCCAACTTTGATGATACAATCTCAGAAAAAAAGGGTCTTAGAGATTATCTAAGAAAAACTCCATCATGTATTTTAATATTAGTGACCCCAACATCCAAGACAGCAAAAGGACATGAGACTCACTCCATAAAAAGCACCCAGAAAGTCTAAAAAGAATGTAGATTTCTGAACACCACTCCAGACAGTCTGGGTGAGGCTCACATACTTCTTTGTTTGAAGTTCTCTGTGTAACTCAGACACAGCGCCAAATTTGGAACCCCCTGATCTATCCTTAATCAGCTATTACTTAATAACAAACAGTCCTAAAATCTCAGTGGCAACATGAAATATAATCAGTTCTCATAGGTCTTGCCATAGGTGGCTGGGGTCTGCCAGATATAGCTTAGGCAGAGCTGTGTGGCTGTGCTCTAAGCTGCAGATTCAGTGAGCCTTAGCTCTTTTGTACACAGTGAGCTCTGGTCCACTCCACCAGTGTTCACTCTGGGTCCCTGGCTGAAGAGACAGTAGCCACCAGAAGGAATCTAATGGAGTCGACAGTGGTGCAAAGGGGCAGGCCCAACCTTGCAGGCACTTTTCACACTGCTAGCTTGTACGTCTGTTAACATGACACTTGTTTTTTGGGGTTTTTTGTTTCTGTTTGTTTCATGTTGTAGTCAGGGTTTGCAAAGGAATAGATTTAATACAGGACACAAATTTATAGGATTATCTTCTAACAGTCACCCAAAAAAGTCAAATACAGAAGAATACAGATCTATCCATGCACTAGAGACCCAAAGAATCCACTGGAGGGCCTGGATCCCACAGCAGTGTCCACACAAATCCAGCCAGAGGCCTAGAGCCCACAGTCATGTGTCATGCAAGTGCAAATCAAAGATCTGCACTGGAAAGGACTAAGGGCCAGTGGAGGAAGCTAGAAAGTCTGCACTGGCAGAGTGAAGGATCTGTGCCAGAAGGCTCAGGATCTGCGCCGAGCCAGGAAGCAACAGCAAGACAAAGGCAAAACCAAAGTTCCACCAAAGAACACCAGCCATTCCCAGTAACAGCGAGCACCGAGCTCCTCCAGCGGAAGAGAACAGCCAAGTTCCTATCAGGAAAACCAACCACAACAAAACTTCTCCTGGGAAGTTAGCAGCTTGCACTCTTCTGTTTGGTTCTCCTCTTATGCTATTCTGACAAAATCCTCCATGCCGAGAACCATGCTCAGTTCAGCTGGGCATTCCCACTTAAGTTGACCACTAATTAATCTATCAGAATTGGAATTCTTTTTTGGTTTGGTTTGGATTGGTTTGGTTTGGTTTTTGAGACAGGGTCTCACTATATAATTAATTCAGTTTGGCTGTGAACTCACTATGTAGCCCAGGCTGACCATGAACTCTGGGCAATTCTCCTGCCTCAGTTTCCAGAATGCTGAGATTACAGGAATGCACTGCCACACCCAGATTTTCGTGGCACTTGTTAAAAGGCAGTGTCAGAGCTGAGCCCAAAGACAAGAGGTTAGGGAAGTCTATTCTTACAGAGGTTAAGTTTTGAACAATAATTTGTGAGAGATCCTGTATTTGAGCACCATTAGTTGTGCCCTATCAGAAATAGTTTCAGTTCCAAGTTAAAAAAAAAAACAAAACATTAACTTAAAAAGGGATTTCATGGCTCAGGGAAAAAAATAAAAGATATAGTTCTTTCTCCTATGACTTAGTTTTTGTCCTCGGTAAAGTATCACTCATGGAAAACTGCATTCTTTTAAGAAACCTTTATGAGAATTTGTCATATGCTAGACACTACAGCAGCCTCTGGGGACAAGAGATAATCCTGCCTTCACTGTGTGGTGGGGAGACAGTTCAAAATTAACAGTTACACCGCAGTGTGATAAATACTAAATATAAATGGAGTAAGGATGGGGTCGGAGTAAATGGCAAATCCCATTCAATACTCCCATCCCTGCCAAAATCCTGGCCTTTCTGGGCCTCCTGCTGGATGATCTCGCTGCATAATGAAGACCCAATAAATGATAATGAGACACCTTGGGACTGACTAATTGGCCCTGGTAGGAGAGTCAAAGTGCTTGAGCCAGAAACAGAAAGAGTGAATTGTGGAGCCCTGGCACAGCCTGGCACTGACCTCTAATCCAATTCAAGAAACCACACCCCACTTCCCACAAAGAGGGACCTTTTAAAAAAAGAGGGGGGAGAGTATGTAAAGTAATTTATTCCTTTAACGAATTTGTACTAAAGATCTCCCATCCCACAGAATTCAGTGGTGAATACAACAGACCTGGTCCCTGTCCTTTGAAGGCTTACAATCAAATCTTAAGTGTAAATTAAATAAAACAATTTAAAGTAAATTTGCAACATAGTGAATACATACTATGAAAAGGAAGGTCAGAAGTTTCCCTGGAGGAGAGAGGCTTCTGCTAAGATCAGGATAAGTGAAAGTTAAAGAGGGAATGTCCTAGGCGGAGGGAACAACATGAGCAAAGGACAATATGAACAGAATAAGAGGGTCTCAGTGCCAGCCAGAATAAGGAGGCCCTAAGAGTTGTTCAGAACTTCACTCTGTGATTCAACAAACGTTCACTGAATACTTATTGGAATCTAGGCACAACAGCAGTGAACAAAGCGAGGTCCCTGCTTTTCACAGATCTTGTATTCTAGTAGAGAAGACAGGATAATCATGTTGGATCATGCAATAATAACTCTAACTCAATGAAAACCTGCTATATCCCAGGTAAAGCCAGATGCTTCATATCTATAGTCACTAACCTTCCTCGTTGGGAGGTAATATTTTCATTTTATAGATAAAGACTCAAAGCCCTCATCAATTTAAGTACCCGAGACTATAAAGCTAGAAACTTCAAGTCACCTTGTTCATTCTAACCCAGAAGCCCTACCACATCACAAGCATGAGAAGATGGAGAAGCATCATTGTCTGGTAGAAGACTGAGCCCAGACTGGCACCATCAAGACTGTAGCCAGACTACTGACAAAAACCTAATACAGAATCAGCCTAGGTGCCCATCAATAAACAAATGGGTACAGAATGGATTTATATAGTATACACAGGCGCATCATTCAGCCATTGAGAATGGAATGCTGTCATCTGCAGCAGAATGCACAGATCTGAAAAACATTGTGTTAAGTGAAAAATAAATGAGCACAAAAAGACAAGTACCACATGTTCCCTCACACATGTGGATGCTAAAAAGAGTGGTCCTGACAGTAGGATAATGAAGACCAGGACTTGAGAAAAGAGCAGGGGCAGAGAGTGGTGATAGAAAGACAGATGTGATAAATATACACTGTATGTATGAAAATACCACATTGAACACCATTAATAATTATAATTAAGCCAGACATGGTGGCTCATGCCTGTAATCCCAGTACTCAGGAGGCTGAGGCAGGAGGATCTTTGTGAATTCAAGACCAGCCTGGGCTACAAGGTGAGCTTCAAGGTCAGCCTGCACTGCATAGCGAGACCCTGTCTCAGAAAGACAAAAAAATAATTATAATTAATGTGAATTTTCTTTAAAAAAGCCAGAGGCTGGGAGTATAGCTCAGTGGTAGATACATGCTTACCATGTGCTAGGCCCTGGGTTCAATCCCTAGAACAGCAATAACAAAAATGCAGTCTCCAAAGTATGCATGAGCTGTCCTGAGAGCTCTACAAGAGTGTTAGACTTTGTTGGGATTTTTTGTGATCATGGTGCAGGGATTCTAACAGAATCTTTTTTTTTTTTGCGGTACTGGGGATCGAACTCAGGACCCTGCGCTTGCTAGGCAAGCGCTTATTCCACTGAGCTATATCCCCAGCCCCTAGGGATTCTTGTGATTACATTGGCAAGGACTCCAGTTAAAGGCACTGTTATTCTTACCCACACCCCCGTAATGACCCTCAACTACGTAGATGGTAAGCAGAAGCCAAAGAGGCATTTACAGGCACCCGAACAAAAATTGCAATGGGAATCCAGGGAACAACTAGTCTAACTCTGGGTGGAGAACAGACTCCCACTATAATTATGTTGGTTTGAAAGCTTTCTCACCCAAACAGTCCCTGTGAGTGGGTAGAGAGAATGAGGAAGCATCTCTGTGTTTTTCCTACAGGTTGTCTTGTCATTCAATTGTTCAGCAAAGCTCAGAATAAAAGAGGCTTTTCTTGATCTTTCAGCAAATGGAAATTCTCCACTGCCACTCAAAAATTTCTCCAAGGGCTTTAATTCAGAAAGGATTGTACCAGAGAAGTAGCTTCTCTGACAAAGACAGTCACATATAAATGGAAGCAGGGAGGTATAACATAGTAATTAAGAATCTAGGCTCTGGAACCAAGCCATCTGGGTTGGCATCTTACCTCTGCCACTTGGTAGTTCCATGACCTGGGCAAGTTATTTCATTTCTCCATGCCTCAGTTCCACGATCTACTCAGTTTCACTTTTTTTTCCTCTTCCATGGGGTTGTTATAAGATAGGAACATATATGCCAAGTTCTTAGAACTAATCTTAGTACATCACAAGTATTCAATAAGTAACTGGCTATTAGTAGCAGTAGCATAGTAAGCATGTGATAAATAGCAGTTATTGTTAGTGACAGTTTTCGTTAACTACACTTATGTACTAAGTTAAAAGCTTTGCATGTAGTACCCAATATACCAGGATCAAAAACATAATGAGGAAATTCATTCTATAGATGAGAAAACACTTTGGAAAAGTTAAGTAATTTTCCCAAGGTTGCACAGTTCGTGGGCAACAGGTCTGGGACCAGATCTGTCTTACTTTACAGCCTATACTTTGAATCAAAACCCAGAGTTAAAGTCAGCAGTCAAATAGCTCATCCGGGCTGGCGGCCTACTACAGAAACCTGCAGGAGGGCAGCCTGGTGACTGGCAGCAGCAGCCAAGCTGCAGAAAGGAAAGGGATGACAAATAGCCAGGTAGGTCAAGGGGAGGGCACGAGGTTTCAGCCAAGAGTCTGGGAACTTGAGAATGGCATCTGCTAAGCTGAGAATCGTGAGAGATAAAGCAAGGAACGAGGTACATGGAAGAATTACAGCAAGTCAAATGGAACTAAATATATTTTACCACTGTGTTTTTAAGTATGTCAGATTTCCTCTGTATGTAGACATATGTACTGGGCATATGTCATTTGCCTGTGTGTATACATATGTGAAGAGTACATCCACTTGCCTCTATACATATACATAAGTGCCAAGCATATGTCATTTTACTCTCTGTGTACATATGTAAGGAATGAAGATATATCAGGTTGCCTCCGTGAGAGTGTGCATGCGCGGATATTGGGGTATGACAGCTGGGGCCCTGATGTTTATACATGTACATTTTCATGTGTGTACTCATACATACATTACCATATATATCTACTGATCTGTATCTGTCCATGTGAACTTCAATTGAGCCAATAGTTTTTAATTCTTCCTTGGCTCCCAGTTGAAAATTATTCCTTAAAAATCTAACGGGAGTTGGGGATACAGCTCAGTAGTAGAGTGCTGGCTTAGCATGCACAAGGCCCTAGATTCAATCCTGAGCACCACAGGCAAAGAAACCTTAAAGCTAAAATAAAGGTGCACAGTAGTTCCCTTGCTAAAAAGAGAAAATCTAATGGCTAGAGGGTTTGGCATCAGGTCAATAAAGTTTAATTCAGCACTGAGTCTGGATTCTCAATTAAGAGAGTTGTAAAACAGCAAAATCACATTCCGAAGTGGTTTCTCTAGGCACAGAGCAATAGTGATAAAACATAAGGCAATTTTGGTGGTGGTGACTTCGATGACAATGAGAGCAGGGGCCAGGGCAGGGCAGGAAGCATGGTGCCAATAGCTCCCTTCATCCAGCAGTATTTAGAGATTGCCCATTATGTGCCAGGCAACCGTGTGTGTGTGCGTGTGTGTGTGTGTATACACGTGTGCTGAGGATTGAACCCAGGGCCTTGCACATGCCAAGCTCATGCTCTATCACTGTAACAAATAATATTAACAAATACTCTAAAGAGGGAGGTTAGAGATTGCCCTGGAAGACTGATGCTTGTACTAAGACCCCAGGGTAAATGAAAGTTATCATATTCTTGAAAAACACAGTGCGTAGATGGTACATTGTGTTAGTCACTTTTGGATTCCTATGATAAAAGACTGGAGAAAATCACGTAAAGGAGGAAATATTTATTTTGACTCACAATCTCAGTGGTTTCAATCTATTTGCATAGCCCCAGCACTGCAGACCTGTGGTGAAGTAGAACAGCATGCCGTGGAGCACATGGCAGATCAGAGTGCTCACCTGTGACAACTAGGAGGTGGAGAAAGAGGGGAAGGAGTTGAGAACAGACTATACCTCAAGGGCACGCCCCCCATGACCTACTCTCTCCAGCTAGGCTCCACCCCTTACCGTCCCATCACCTCGCAATAGCCCGTTACATTACGGATGTATGAACTGATTAATCCATTCATGAAGTCAAAGCCATCAAGATCCAGTCTCCACGCAAAGGTTTTACCTTTGAACACTGTGTATTGAAGAATGCAGATAAGATTTGGGGGGCGAATTTAAGATTTTAACTATAATATAACTATTCTTCCCTCAAAATTTATCACTGTATGGCAGGTAACACATTTGTCAATTAGCTAAATTTAATCACTGCAGAATATATATTTTTTTCAAAACATGTTGTACAAGATAAATACATAGAATTATACTGGTATTTTTTTAAAAGAAGAAACAGAAAAGGCAGCTGAGGCTAAAGCTTAAGGGGTGAATGATACAGAATGAATTCAGAGACTTCAGAAACCAAGGGTAGATCATGGCCTTTTAAACCAGAATAATAATTCAGATTTGAGTTTAAGGTTACAGGGAAGAATAACTTGTCCATATTTGTGTTTGAAAACATAACTTAGTTAAATGAGTGAAGTGAAAAACTATGTTAATAATATTTCCATGGGCCCGGGGATATAGCTTGGAGGTGGGATTCAGGCCCTAGGTTTGATCCGCAGCACTGAAAAAAAAAAAAGTAAATAAAATAAAAATCTCAATAGAGCTATTAAGCAAAAACCTCTTGGGTTTCACTATGTACAATGGACATAAAATGTGTGCAGGAAAGCTGTGAGAAGGCTATGCCCCAAGTGAATGAGCACGGTGGCTTGGACTGGGGAAGGTGGGGACAAGTAAAGGAAATAGCTAGGTTTAGCCGATAAGGTCAGTAGGACTGGGTGACTGATGCGACATGTGTGGGAAAGAAATCGTCAAGCAATGGTTATCCTCTGGTTCAGTAGCATTTATGGAATAGCCAACTCTGGAAGAAAGCAGGTTTGGAGAGATGGTGATGAGTTCAACTCTAGGCTGATGGAGTCTGAGAAGCCAGTGAAACACTTTCATGGAAGCCTCTCATAACCACTGAATTTATATGTGTGGTACCTGTAAGAGAAATTTACACTAAGCATACACGTGGAGGCACAGGAGGGCAGAGTAATTGAAGTCATGGACGTGAGCATGATAATTTAATGAGACACATAAAATAAAAGCAGGTGCGCTAAAGCCGAGGAACTCCAATGGAGGTAATTACATGGGAGTGGTTGGAAAATTAGAAGGGATACCAGGATAGAGCAGCGTCACAGTAACCAAGGAACAAAAGTGTTCGAAGAAGCAGGATGTGGCCAACTGGTCAAATGCTGCTTGAGAGGTCAAGAAAGATACATACTGAATAGTGTCCAGCAGATACAGTTACACGCAGTCACTAGTGCTCTTAGCAAGAACCACTTTGTGAAATGGTAGGGCAGAATCCAGATTAGAGTTTAATAAGACCTGAATAAGGAGCAGAGAGTGGAGACAGAACATTTAGACAGCTCAGCTGTAAAGGGAAGAATAGAATCAGAGCAGGAGGTGACTGTGGGTAGAGGAAGGATTTTTTTAAATGAGACTAAAAAATATTTAAATGATGATGATAAATCCAGAAATGGAGGAAGAGAGACTTCAAAATACAACACAGGAAAAAAGATAATCTGTGGTGTAAGATTCTTGAGAAGACAGGAGTGGAATTCAAAGCACAGATGGAAGAGCTCTCTTTCAAGAGCAGATACTTCTTTGTAATGAGAAGGGTGGTAGCTCTCTTGGAGGTGATGTAGGTGGGCTTGTACATATGCTACTGAGGACATGTTTGGTTCAGGGCTTCTGTGTTCCCCGAAGAGAAGGTGGGAGAGCAGAGTAGGAGAGGGTGGGGGCAATGGCTGCATCCAAAGGCAGTGAGTGTGAGCCAGCGCTAGCCCCACTATAATCTCCAACTCTCTCTCAGCCTCTCTACCCCACTCTTTGTCATTGTTTTTGATGTGAGCAGTTGCATTTTCTCTATATTATATAAAATGTTGCTTTAAAAAACCTAATATATGCAGTTTATATAACAGATACCCTGGCCTCTTTCCCTTCCAGCTAGATTGTTTCTACACAGAAATGCTGGGTCAGATTTGAAAAGGGTGAGAGAAACAATTGAAGTGGTCATTGATGATAATGGGAAAGGAAGCGTATGATTTTTCCCAGCAGAGCTCAGGAGCAGTCAGTAACACCAGACAGACCCCAGAGGGGCAATCTGAGGCCAGGATGCCTAGGAGAAGGAAGTTAGGAGCTTTTTCCACACTTTCATTTTTCAACAAATGGTCAACCCTGACTTAATCACCAAAAGTAATCCTTAATGAAATAACTGATTCAAGTAAGGATGATCAGTGGATATTGAAGCCACTGCTTGAAAGGTGAGAAGAGGATCGAATGTTCAGAGTCTTAAAGCATCACCGTACAGATAACTTACTAACTATGAGTAAAGGAACACAACTTTGTAATAGGGAGATCCATCAGATACTACTTTTCCAGGTGATCAAATTTAACATTCAAAAGGTGATCTAGAGGGCTCTCCTGAAATGATACAACGAAGTGTAAGTGACCTTTATCTGCATGATACCCTTGCCAGAAAAAGACCAACCTGAACCTAATCACAAGGACGTAATCAAATAACTCCCGAATGTGAGGTACTTTACAAGGCCTAGACTTTTGAAGAAATTAGCATCATGAAAATTACAAAAGATAAAGAGGCAGGTTTGTTCCAGACTGTATAAAGAGACAAAACAACCAAACGTACTAAAACATGATTGGATCTGAGAAAATAAACAATAATAAAAGATATGATAATAGCTGAGAAATTTGAATGTAAATTACCTGTTAGGTGAGATTACCAAATTAATGTTAATTTTCTTCGGTGTGATAATGGGATTGTAGTAAAGAAGAGAGTGTCTTACGCGTAGGACAGATACGCTGAAGTGCTCAGGGAGACAGCAGCAGCATGACATCCAAAATTTTCTTACAAATGGTTGAAAAAGAAAATGAGAAAAATAATTGGTAAATCTAGGTGAAGGATTTTTTTTAACACTCCAGGTAGTCTATTTCTTAATTACTTCACCAAATATTTTCCTTCTGTCATGACCTTAGCTTTATGCTCATAAGCATAAACTGCACTGTTTAATGTGGTAAAAGAGATTGAAATCTTTTCAAATCATCGCAGCAAGAAAATTGCTCTGCAAAACTTTTTAGACATAAAAGAACCTTTAACTTATGTAGAAGTATAAGTAAAGAAATGGTAAAGTAGGAGAGCAAGCCACAAAATAATAATAATAATAATAATAATAATATAATAAATATTTTCTGGGAGTCAAACAGCCTTTGAGTCCAACAGGTAATGACTGGAGATGACAGTATCCTTATCTGCCAAGTAAGGCTCCTGATCATCTCCATCAGCCTGCAATGTAGGCGGGAAAGGCACAGGATATGAAGAGCCTCTCCACCAGAAATGGGCATGCAAATGAAATGATTTTAGCCAGCATGATATGGCAATGTCTGATGGGTGGTGGTGCGCAAATGTTATGTATAACTAGCAACTGGGAGGCTTGTTATACATGTTGATTCTAGTCCTACCAGAAGAGTCCTGACTCAGTAAGTGTAGGATGAAGCCCACAACTTGCTTTAGGAAAGCACCCCAGACTGTCTAGTGCAAATTGTCTGAAACCCACCCTTGGAAAGCTGGTTTGGAGGAGGTTCCTGTGATCTAATTCTTGCTGCTCGGTATTTGGTCCCTAGATGGGCAATATTGCAATCATTGGTGAGTTTGTAGGAGCAAAATCTGGACCCACCCCAGGCTCACCGAGCCAAAACATGCATGTTACCAGATGCCCTGGTGTTTCCTATATACATTACTATTTGAAAAACACTAAATGGCAAGACTTGACTGGCACCCTCTCTTTTTAGCTTGGTTTTCAGCTTGCTGTCAGAATTGGAGTTGCTATCTCTGCTATTGCTGACACCTTTTACTTCATTTAGCTCTCTCTCTTCTCTTTGTTTCTGGTTCTTCAGTGTCCTGGCAGCTCTTTAACAAACAGAACCAGCCAATCAGAGTGCTTTTCTCCCATGCCATGAACACTCCAACAAAGCACACTGACGTGAGACCTAAATCTAGCTAAGTGCTCATTAGGTGTGTGTTTTTTCTTTTTTTTATTGTGCAGAAACATAACATTTGTTTATAGGGTATGAAGTTCACATTGTGCAGTTATCACCACTGTCCATCTCCAGAACTTTTAGTATTTTGAACAAATTGTTTAGCTTTTCCAAGCTTTATTTTCTTATCTGTAAAATATGGGTAGTATTACCTAGCCTTCCCACTCTATGACAATCCTGAGTCTCTGTTTCAAAACCAGGCTCTGTGAAATCATTTCTGTTGATCCCTCTTTGTGAAATGTTCTCACCCGCTCCACAATCATGTCCCACATAGCAGGAAGACTAATGGTGTATTCAGTTAAATAATACATGAACATACCTAAGGCCCATAGATGTCCAACAAATGCTTAGATCTCTCCTTTCCTACATTTAAAGTGTTTTCAAAAAATCCTGATTTTACAGGAGATATCTTCTAATCAAACCAACTGATGAGAATTTTTAAAAATATACAAAAATCTACACATTCCAGGAACATTATTGCTTTAGAACAAGGAAATCTGTAAAATAGAAGTATTCTATAATCTATAGAATTGGGCAATTTGAAGCAGTTAATCTGCCACCAATTACACTGTGAAGAGAAAATTACATTTTGAGAAGGAACCACCTTTTTTGTTCCCCTACACTGAAGTACTTGTATTGACTATATTTAGATTGTGTTATAAACTGCTTAAGTACAATCATTATCCTAATATCAGTAACATTTGCAAATGGTGCTTGCAACCCTGGGGCTGATTCAGTTGGATGCAGTATTTGAATTCCACTTATGCACATATTATCTTTTAAGGAGAATGCTAAATTGAAAACTTGGTTATGTGCACTAAATTGAAAAGATTAATTTCACAATTGGACTGATTAGAACACAGGAAGAAAAGTTAGAGATCCTTTTCTCTAACAGTCTTACTTTATAAACAAGTAAATTAATATCTAGGGAGATCTAGTAACTTGTCCACAATCATATGACAAGTTACTGGCACAGTTGAGACCAGAGCCCAGGTTCCAGGAGCATATCCTGGTGTTCCCGTAATCTTGAAGACAGGGAAACACTTCAGCAGTATAGACGATGGGAAGCAATTATAGAAAGGCTGAGAGCCCTCCAGGAAGAGGGACCAACAGAAATGATTTCACAGAGCCTGGCTATGAAACTGAGAGAGTCATGATTGTGTAGAGGGAGTGTCAGAGTGGGAAGCCTAGAAATAGAAATAAGATGAGGTTTTGTGATGGGAGAAGATAGTCTTGGAGTCCATAGTACACACAAGATCAAAGGAGAGGTCTAGTTTTGCTTTTAATTTTACAGTTTACAGGACTCTTCAGTATTATATTCTCAGGTAACCATTGTAACAATCATAAGAAACAGGTCTCTCACAGGTCTAATACTCAGGAGGTCAATGTTGTTTGAAAAGTTACGACTGGAACTGAAACCCCAAATACTGTAGGTTGTGTACATGAGTCTCAGAAGCATGAGATCTGGGTTCAGACTATTTGGGTTCAAACTTTTCCATTCACATGTAGAAGTCATATAACCCTGAGAAACAAGGGCCTAAGATCCATAGTGTTTATTATGTTCTAAGCACTGCTGTTCTAAATACATATACATATGATCCTTGACTTTCAGTGGTTCAACTGGATGACTACATGATGGTATAAAAGTGAAGGGCATTCAGTATAAACCATACTTTGCATTTTGAATTTTGATCTTTGTTGGGAGCTAGCGAGATGCAGGAAGACAGTTTCTTATGATGCTGTGATGCTATGACATTTTCTTGTGATGCAGGATAGCAAGCCATAGTGCCAAGCCAGCCATGTAAAAACAAGGGGAAACAAATGCTACTCTGTAGTACACTGTGATGCTAAAATGTAATATTCACAGGTTAAGGGTATTAAATGCATTTTCAATCTATGATGTTTTCAACTTACCCTAAGTTTAACAGGATGTTGTGCCATTGTAAGTCAAGGGGTATTTGTGTTATTCATTTAACCCAACAACCCAACAAAGCATATTCTATTATTATCATAAATTTTAATCTCTTCCCTCCAAAAATGAATTCAGTAGAAGATGATGCATCAGTAGAAGACAATACATGTGTTTCTTCCCTAGATTCCCTGTTTCTGGATTTATAATATATCTCAATTCCCTGGTATCAAGCTAGCTCCCTTACACCTTCTAATACTGTGGTATATTATGATCCAAAAATATTCACCATCTCCCTTCACCTTCTTAGGAAGGGTCTGCTTCCCTCCCCTTGACTTCGGGTTCAGCCATGTAAATTGTTTTGGCCAAGGAGATATTAGGAGATAAAACAAATGGAAGTTGCAATGTCCTACAGTTGGGCTTGCTCTCTTGTACTTCCATCCTGAGAAGAGTTTCTCCTAGACAGCTGTGGTCCCTCCAGCCTAGGACTCAGAAAGACCACAGAAGAGCAGATCTACCCTGGCCATGCCCCAAATGTTTTAGAGACTGAGCGGCACGAGTACCCTTCAGTCCTGCAGAAAGTCTACTACCAGCCCATTTCAAGAAACTCTGTGGAGACTGTGGATATGAATTTAGATCCAGGTGTTAGTTTATAGTTCAGTGGTAGAGTGCATGCCCAGCATGTACAAGGCCCAGGGTTCTATCCCCCATGCCATACGTATCTTACTGGCAGAGTTTCCTTCTTGATTACACTAGTTGAACCAGATGATGGGACAGAAAAGGAGCTAGCAGCCTACTTTCTACTGCTTCTTACAGTATTTCTACAGTGTCCTTTTGATTAAAAAGAACCAACCTCTTAAGTAACAAGAGTTGGAATTTTTCCTCCAGCAAACCCACAGAAAACTCAGACCAGAACCTAATTAAATCTCTTAGCAGTCACCAGGAGTTAAAGAAAGGAGCCCATGTTTATGGCTAGAGACTTCCTCAGGCTCTTAGCCATATGTATGTTTAGTCTTGATCTCCCTGATCCAGCAGTGCTATAAGGAACTAGATCCCTGGATCCTCTCATTCATGAGTAGCAGGAGCACCACTCTGTCCGTTCTAGTCAGTATCGAGGGTAGGGAACCTTCAGACATTCTGGACAACTGGATTATGTGGACACAGAACTTTTCCACCTAAGAATGATAAACTGCTCTGTTAGTTTGCAAAACTGACAATTTAATTTCACAGGGGAGGTTCAAAAAATATGTTTACAATTTTTGTTTAAATCACACTTCTATAAATAGAATCTCATTCTTTTTTTTTTTTTTCTTTTATTTTGGGTACCAGAAATCAAACTTAGGACCCTGCACTTGCCAGGTAGGCACTGCACCACTAACCTATACCCTTGGTCCTTGAATCTCATTCTACACACGCCATAAAACTATTTTTTAAATGCCATGTTGAAATTTTTCATGAAAATAATCACATTCCTATATTTGTTACGGGACTTTTTACCTACCAGGTGCTCCTGAGCCATGGTATACCAGGGTATTTCCCCTACAGGGCAACTTCTCTGAAGAAGGGCATCCATATCCCAATGACAACAATAATATCAAAATGCTTCACATCATTCTTTATTTTAAAAGTGCTTAGCTAACATATACTAATCTTTACAACAATAAAGGGAGGTAGATAAGTATTACAGCACTTTCACAAATGGAAAAACTGAGGCAGAGATTAGTAAATTGTGTCCAAGGGCATAATAGATGGCACAGTTGGGAAAAGAATTTATTGCAGTCACAGATCACTGGTAACCTTTCCTATGTCAAAGTAGCAGGCGTAGCGTTTAAGCAAGTCATCCGCAGTTTGGTGAGTTAAGGCTGAAGCACTACCTTGCTGAGGCCAGAGGCTGAAGACGCTGTCCTTTGGCCAGCATTGCCCCCTTGCACGTTCACACATGCTCCCACCTCCAACCGGGGCAGAGAAGCTGCTGTGAGTGCAGGAAAGCGGGGATGGAGAAACTGGCCCAGGAAGGAAGAAGACAGAAGAGAAAATACAAACTGCTATCAAAGCAAGGGCAAGGAAGAAGAAGAGGCTCAGCTGGGAACCAGCCCAGGAAAAAGGAAAGCCATAGCAGAAATGAAGTGCCATTCATCTGGAAAGCTCTGACATCCAGAAATGCTATTAAAAGGGCAATTCTTAGCAATGACATTACAGAGCCATTCCTTGTGGCTTTGCCAAATATAATTATCAGGTCCTTCTGACATTCCCAGGAGGCAGAATCATTCTTTCCTCTGGTCCAGACCAAGTGCTGATGTAATTGACCTGACACTGCAGAGACTGTTGACAACTCAAATGTACTCTGCTACCATGCCACCTCTCTTCCTCTGCCCTTCTAGGCTCTTCTGAAACAAAACAAAACAAAGTGCACTTTAAAATTCTCCCTGCAAAAATCCTGTAACATTTCCTAAATCTTGGATGCATAATAGGGCAAGATTTCATGTTTGATTTTTGTAAAGGGGATGTGATAAGCATACATGGGGAGGCTGGGCCTGGTGGTGTACTCCTGTAATCACAGCACTCAGCAGGCTGAGGCAGGAGGATCATCGAGAGTTCAAGGCCAGCCTGAGGTAACAAAGTGAGCTCAAGTCCAACCTGAACTGCATAACAAGAACCTGTCAAAAAGACCAAAACAAAAGCATACATGAGGATTACTGGCCCCTTCCAACCAATGCTCCTTCCCACAACATGGAACATTTAAAGTAAAAACTCTGAAATTTGCAGATGCCAGCTAGCGGTCTAGAGAAAAATTTAGAGCCCTTGGGAAAGAAGCTTTTCTGATCACTCTAGTGCAATGCCAGTACACAAGATGGCCAATGACAGGCCACACCAGCTACAAATGGGGTGCTGATGGCAGAAACAAAATAAGCTGGTAACCAAGCACCTAACAGGGAGCAGCTGGTGTCAGGTGAACAGGTGGCAGTGGCAG
Organism: Dinomys branickii; assembly: GCA_004027595.1. NCBI lineage: Eukaryota > Metazoa > Chordata > Mammalia > Rodentia > Dinomyidae > Dinomys > Dinomys branickii. The sequence continues at coordinate 50,546 of PVLD010008342.1, forward strand.
CACAGGCAGCTGAGGTGCCAGACAGTGGCACAATGAGCAACAGAGGAGGTGGAGGTGATGCTGGCCTTTGAGGCTGAAAGAGAGGCCTTGTTAATATCTAGGCCTCGTTAATATCTAGGCCTCTCCTAGCACAGTCAGAATCAGAAACATATCCTTTATTTCATTCAGCAGCACCGTTCTCAGGCACCTAGCTTTAATATCTTACCCCACCTTTCCAACAAAAACAACCATCAGCCCTTGCTAATTTCAGTTCAGCAACACTCTTAACATTGCTGGGTCTCTTGTTTTTAACTACAGTGTCCTCTGGGTTCCTATCTTTACTTGGTAACCAGGGCCAAACCCTCCTACCTGGTATCCCCAACTCGTCTTCACTCAGTTCCATCTTCTAATCTTCTTCCTGGAGCCGTTCTGATCATGACACTGCCTAATTTGGAAACTCCCCATGCCTCCCACTTACGTGCTTTATCTTGAATCTTCAACAGGACTGTGCATCTAATAAAATTACTTTGCCTTTCAAGTCCCTACCTGCCAAAATGCCAATTCTGAGGACAGAGCAAATGCCATCTTCTCCATGACTTCAAGCTTCTTGATTCTCTGCCAACTACAAGTGCACTTGCAGACATGTGCTGATCAACTAGCTACATGATAGCTGTGTATAAGCCTTACCTCCCCTCTTGGGCAGTATGCATGATTGGCAAGGTGGAGTACGGTGACTTGTGTCTTAATATTTATCTATTCCCTACAACACCTGCCAAGAACAGTTACTGCAGTTCTACATCCAAAGTGAAATGAATTAGGATGTACTATACTTAAGAACAGACACTACAAGTATCCTGTCGCACGATTTGACTCTCAGGATGAATCAAACCCTTGACATAGTTTCAAGGGGAGAGGGCAGGCAGGTGGAGCTGTATGTTCTAGAGTCAAGAGACCTGGGATTGAAGTTCTGCTTTGCCAGTCATTAGCTATAGGCCTGGTGCCAGACGGTTCTTCTCTGAGCATCATTTCCTTATCTCTGCAGGACTTCATAGGATTAACAATCGAACTAGCTACCTCTGTGAACTCTACACAAATGATTTTCAATCCCAATTATGCATCATAATCACCTATACAGCATCCAAAAACTAGAGTACCAGCCCCCAACCCAGGTCAACTGATTTAGAATCCTCTGGAACTGGGACCCAGTGGGACTCATTATTTATAAAATATTGTTTCTAATGCAGAGCCAATGTTGCAGACTACTGTTATAAACTCATAAATACCATTAACAGTAGAGCAAGGTGCTTTAGGCTGCTGACTTAATTATCCTTTATTTGTTCAGCTAGGAATTAGTTCAATACTTTTATATAGTTCAATTAAAATATACTACTATTTGTGAGCATTTTTTGTGTTGCTCTACATTGTTGCTTGTGTGCCTAACTCCTAAGTTCTAAGAGAGAATAATAACAAACACATGGCTGTGCACAAAGATATACCTAATTCCCTCATTGTCTTGAGAATAAAAACTTCATAGGGTCCTCTAAACCCTTGCTATTCAGCATGTATTGACCAGACAAGCACAACCTGCAACTTGGGGGCTTATAATAAATGCAGAATCTCAGGCCTCACTCCAGAAAGTACACATAGTATTAACAAGATTTTTTAGATGGGTCAACAGGGGAAGCAAAAGCAACCTTTTCTGGGTCCACATCTGTGTCTAGCTAGGGTCTGCTCTTCCCTATCCTAATCCTCAAGGGGTAGGAGGACCTGCAGAGTCAAATTCTGTATTCCACAACCCATTTTAAATTAGAAACACTATGATGCTTCATTTTCTAAAGGATCCATTTGATAAAAACAAAATTAAAAACAAATCCTTATAAAAAGATCTTTCCTGTCAAAGGCTAGTCTTCTAGTCTCATTATAGGATGTATCTAAAATAACCAGTTGCTCTAACATATTTAAAATATGATTCAGTGTATAAAATAGATACCCACTTAAATTTCATGCAGGGCACAAATCATGAGTCTATATGTGCCTTACAGAACTTATAGTCTCCAGGGTGCAAATTCCAAAATTATGAAGGAGGAAACTTGGCCACTGCAAGAGAACACTGTTCCCAGTTGACCTGTCCCCTCCAGGAAAGCGTGATGTTGGCAGTCCTCACCCAAGATTGCACAAACCACGCCAGGGCCAAGAGTTGAAGCACACTCTGAACATTATCTAGTTCAACCCCCCTGTTCTGTGACACACGGAGGATGTAAGGAGCGACCCGAGGTGATGCAGCAACTTGGGCACAGCCTAGCTTAGAGCTCAGGCTCTGCCACCTAGTCTCACTCCTCCACAGCCTCTGCCACACCTCCTTCCTCACCTCATGGCCTGAAATCTCACTCTTGGAAATTGCTGATCTGGCTTGGCACTTAACTGTCACTTTGCTTGTTTCAGCCACTGCTGTCCCCAACTCTCAGGACTGTTTTTACCACTCTGCTACAAGAAGCTGCATCATGGCTCAATCAAAATATCCGTTTATTAATCTATTATTTCCAAATATGTGGTAATGGATTCTTTAAAAAGCCCACGCTGACCAGGTAATGCCAGCTACACACCATTACTATCAGCTAATGCCAGGGGCCTGGTGAGGGAAGCCCTTTCCTTAGGGAGCTGAAGACTAAAAGGGTGAGCACTGACTCAGTAGCACACGTCTGGAGGAGGCAAAAATGAGCTCAGATGAGAAGGCAGCACCTCTTAAAAAACATACACAGTATGACTATAAAATTACAAGTCTTTTTTTTTAATAAAACAAATATAACAGCATGTAGAAACGTAAACTAACATTTCTCCCTCAAAGTTGTTACATCCTTAGTTCTAACAAAACTACCACTGCTGGAGATAATCCTTGGAACTCCTCTTTGAAGAAAAGCCTTAAAATGCAGTTTAAGAGCTACATTAGAAAATATCCTCCCAAATGTTGAGCTTTTCAGAAATTGAAATTTCCCACAGACCTGAAGCAATTTCTAGCAACAAAATCACCTCTGGAGAAGAGTGTGGCACCCGGGATGACCACTTTCAAAGTCAGGGCATTCAATTGGATAGAAAAGTTCAGTTGTCTGCTTCAGGGGAAAAAAATCAGCCATACTTCTTTATAGTCACACTTGCATCTGATTTTTAAAAAATACAACATTCACACATGGTTCTTATATGAATTCTAATTAAGAGACATTACATTCAGAATTAATAGCACTCATAGTGATAATTTTCAGAAAACTATAACAGCTTCTTTGCCACTGAAGGGGTACATAGGGTGCAGCTGTTTACCTGAATGTATTCTTAAATAAATGACTACTACCACGCTAATTTTCCTAGTTGTAGCTCTGTTACAGGTTACTGACCCAGGTTCATGTTCCAGACTTTGCCATACAAGATTTAATTACAAGGGAACCACCCCCAAAGTCTTAGGGTGAATTGGGAAAGGGCCGGTTAAATGAGGAAACAGGCCATTCCTTGGTAAAAGTTTGTAGTTTTCTTTCCCAATACATCTTCTTTTTATTGAGCACTTCCATTTTTATCCTGTGTTCCTCCTCTGCCATCTCACACTCTCGCTCTATCTGCTGGATTTTGGCCACATGCACCTCATTCATTTGTATCAGCTGCAGTTGTAAGATGGACATTTGTTGATGGTGTTCTTCCTCATGCATCTTTTTTAAAGCACCTTCCTGAGAGGTTTTGCTCCTGTAGTTTTTACTGGTTGTTATTCTGACAGCTGAACACGAGGGTTCAGGTTGAGAGGTCCCCTCACATACTGGAAAATGTATGAACTCTTTCTCATCATCGCACAGTTCTCTATTTGAAACAGCAAATGATTCTGAAAAACAGTAGCAGAAAACATATGTTCAAAGATTTTATCAGCAGAGAAAAAAGTCAATCCTATTTCAAATGACAGGGTCTCTCATTATGGGATGGATCTAAAACAAACGTGTCTGCCTTGGCCTTCACGTCTACAGGTACCCTGGCCACCTGGCTTTTTACAAAAACCCATACATCAGAAGCAACTTTCCCTAAAGAAATAATGAGGAAGGGTTCTGTTATTCCTAAAACTGCCAACAATGGGAACAGTGGTCGGAGCATATGCTTACTGAGAACAGGAGACCTTATGACATTGATACAAATTTGAAACTGCAATGCGCAGAACTCTGATCTGATGCACATGAGACCACACAGTACAGGGCTAACCACGGGGGTCTTCAGCTCTCTGTCAGTCTTATCTCCCTCGCCAGTTTCTCATTCGGCCAGGTACACTTCGCTTCAGTCTCCACAAGAGCCATGGCAGGTTCCTGTGCCAGGCACCAGCCCTTGTAGGCCTTGTTCGTATAAATGGTTCCCTTCAAGGGGTGAGTCCACACTCCTGCCTTAGCTCCCTCATACACCGTTTCCCTTTGATTTCCTGCCTCTGGCTGGGACTCTTAACACTGCCAAGTAGGGCTGTACTCAGATCCCAAAGGCACCTGTCAATGTCCCCTTTATTTATTCTCTGTCTGAAACTTGATTTTTTTTTTTTTTTTTTTTGGTGGTACCGGGGATCGAACTCAGGACCTTGTGCTTACCAGGCAGGCGCTTGTGCCACTGAGCTTTATCCCCAGCCCATGTTTTCCCTTTCTTGATGTACCCATCTCTGGCTCTGCTCTTCATCCACCCTAAATAAGCTCATAATATGGTTCCACCTTTCGTTCATGTTTTTTGCTTTACTCTTCAAAATACTGTGCCCCTATCGAAACCTACTCATGCTCTTGAAAAAGTTGTGCATCTGTTCATAATTCCATCTCACTCTTTCATCGGCTTAAAGTTGATTGAAGCATTTGCCCCCACCCCCATTCCAGTTTCCCTGTTTCAACCTCTCCTCCCTAATTCTACTCATTAAAGACCAATGCTGCTTGCTCTGTGAAACCTCCGATCTCTTTCTTCGTATGTACTCCTCTGCTAGAGCACTCGCACCCATTAGTGTTACTCTGGCACCAGGCCTTACTCATTTCTTTTATCTTTGGGTACTAATTACTTTCCTTGGTATATGGTGGACACCTAGTAATACTTGTTGGCTGAACCTTCGCCTGCAAAGGAAATGAGCATATGGATGCAAAAGGATGCCACATGTGGTGGTGTTTGCACTGGCATTTTTATAAGGCAGTGACATTAGTGTCAATTAGAGAAAACCACTAACTCCACTAACCCATGGAGTCTTCTAGCAGTGACTCCAAGGCTTTCTTGAGAAGCTTTACATTTCCAATAATGAAAATATTCTCCTCAGAGAAAAGTAATATCAATTTATTAGCAGAGTTGATTACATTATTATGTCCACTCCATTATTCTGGAAGAAGGGATGCTGGGAATGTTAATGGCTACTGGGGGGAACCTAATTTGTAATACTCTGTTAATAAAGGGAAATGACTATAGTTTAGATTATTTCACTCCAAGGGGTAAGGTAACAGCTATAACTAGTCTCTAATTAAAATTTTTAAAAAAGTAAAAATCTCACTTTTGGATGAAAAGGTTTTCTCATGAAAATGAAAAGAATACTTCTGAGCTATCCAGAAATAATGAAAATGTCTCCCTAGGACTCTTTCTTCATTCCAGTAGTTCCTGCCTTACTGCGGTGCCTTTTCCTCGATTCCCACTGCCTCCTGGGCTTGACTCTGGCAGGGCATTTGTGTTTATCCATTTGTTTGTCATTATTTTGGTAGAGCACTTGTTAAAACCTGTGGCTTAAATACCTCCCCTGCATGTTTCTGTGTTCTCTGAAGACAGACACAGCCTCTTATTCATCCTTTTTAGGGACCAGCACACAGCCTGGCACAGCAGTGGGCATGTAACAAATGCGTGTGACTGGCATCAGGGGTCGCATCCCTGCCCACCTGCCACAGGCATGCAGAAAGAACAGTATTCCGAGCAGGTGACCAAGGGATGGGAAAGTGTTAACACCGAGGACAGCGCTTTCAGGTGTGTGAGCATCAGCCACAAAGAACATTACCTCACTTGTGTCTCTTCTAGTTTTAGATCTGAAAATGCTGTCTTTGAAGCCTGGACACAATGACATTTTTTGATACCTCTACTCTCACTGTTCTTTGATTTCATTGCAGGGGATATTTCTGGATACTCGGGTGAGTCTTTAAGGTACGTCTCTAAGGCTGCTATCTCTCCCAATTTCTAAAGGCGCGCTTTTCTCAGCAATTCCAAGGCTTTATAGAAACGTGATGACCGCGATGGTGGTGGTGATAACCAGGATTGCAGCCACCATTTTTTGAGTTGCAAATGAGGCACGAGGATAGAGCTTTACATTTCCTTACCAATACGTAGAACCCTCTGAGGGAGGTAGTATTATAGAAACCCAAATGCAATATCCAAGGTCATTTGGCTACCTGAAGAAACCAGGATTTTTTTTTAAAGAGTCTCACTCCATAGCCCAGGCTGGCCTTGAGCTTGCTTTGTAGCCCAGGCTGGCCTTGTACTTGTGACCCTCCTACAGTGCCTCTGGAGGGCTGGGATTACAAGCATGTGCCACCACACCCAGATAATACTCAGGATTCTAACCCAGGTCTACATGACTCCAAAATCCAAGCTTGACCACTTGAATTTAGCCTCCCACTACTCTACCTGCTCAGCTGATCACTCACACAGCATAAAATATAGCCTCCAAGTTGCATCCACTGTAACATAATCTATTACTAAGAATACCAGTGTATATTCTAATTTCTGTTCTCCAAATTTCACTCCAGACCTGTGAACATTCAAAGAGTATCTTCATGTCTGAGAGTAAAAAAATGATGGCCACATTTTAAGAAGAGCCAGGCCTCCAAAGATAGGCAAAAGTTAGTTAAGGTTTAAAACTAAGAAGCCTGATAGAGCAGTTAATTAACTTTCAAGCAAATATTAGTTCCAATGAAGCTTGTGTTCAGATAGGAAGAATATTCCCTTAACTGGAAAAGACTAGCCTGGGAGTAGCAACCTGCTGCAAACACACACCACGTAATCTCTCTCCTAGGTAAAACAAAGCTACTCAAAGCATAAAACAACTTAATTATATGAAAAAGACAGCAAGGCTTTCCTAGGACTAAGGACACAGCCACGTGGGTGTTTTTTCACTGGGGACAATTTCAAAGAGCTTAGTATCCACAAGGAAAACTTACTATGGCAGTGAAAGGAAAGGAAGAAATCTGTACAGGCCAATCTCCAGTTCTTCTCAATAGAATAAAGGAAAAAAAATTAGTGGGCAAGTGAATAAATCGGATATTGTGGGTACATACCATAGGAAACTATTATATTAACTAAAAGAAAAATACTAGATTTATACACTGAAATGGGATTTTTTTTTTCAGTAGTAGTGGCACTGGGGATTGAACTCAAGGCCTTTGCACTGAGCTACATCTCCAGCCCTTTTATTTTTTTAATTTCAAGACAGGGTCTTGCTAAGTCATTAAGTTCCCCATGCTGGACTCAAACTGGCAATCTTTTCCCTCAGCCTCCCAAATGCTAGAATTATAGGCATATGCCTAATGAGAATGAATCTTAAAAACATATTTCTAAACGAAAAAAGCATAAGAAGTGATGTATAGCATAATTTGTAGTCTGTGTAAGTCAGAAACACATGTTCACAAAACACATGTGAGAGGAAACTCACGCATCCCAGGCTCGCCTGACTGCAGAAGGGAATGAAAGTGTGGAATAGGGAGAAAAAGGACACAGACACGTGACTGCCACAAGAGGGGCTTTTCACCCAGCAGGAGACAGGAGCGCCATGGCTTGCAAGCCGGCTCTGTGCCAAGGTCCCACCCCAAAATAATGGGACTGGTGAAGTAGTGATAATCATGGGATTTATCAAGAAATGTTCACACTCTTCAGTTATAACTTTGTAGCACAAAAATAACCGTATGTGAAATTACACATAAATTCTAAGACATCTGACTACTGCTGTAAAAGCTTAGGTTTCTTACATGTATCTCATTTCCTGTCATCCTGCCATGCCTAGGAAATTCTGATGGCTTCCCCCTTTGTTTGTTCTCCACGCCTATTCCTCCAAGATAGCAAAAGATAACTGTCAAAGCCAGTTTATCCCAGATCACAAAATCTGCAGGGTATCATCTGTATAGGTATAATGGCTTTCTGGCAGATACATTCCTAAGTATTTTTCTTAAACTTTAAGACTACTGAATTCAAACACAGATGTACTGCACCTTTTAAGAAAGTCATTGGCAAAGCTAAGAGTATCCAGTGGAGGCTGATCCAGACGATGCAGTCAGTACCAACTCACACCGACACACAGGGGGAGGGAGGGAGGCCTCTAGCGGAATGCTCCTAGGCTCCATCCGCTTTAACCTTAGTATAGTAAACGCCAACAAGTTTCTGAACACCTAATCCTGTTCACAGGCACCCAGTAAGTCATTAAAGCATCACTACCCAACAGAAATAAATTATAAATTATGTAAATAATTTTAAATGTCCTTATAGCCACATTAAAAAAATAGGTGACTTGAATTTCCACAATATAGTGAGCCAATATATATATATATAAAACAGTCATTTAAACATGTAATCAACATAAAATTATTAATGAGGTATTTTAATTCTTTTTGTGATGCTAAGTCTTCAGAATGTGGTAGGCACAAGTATAGCACATCTCAGGTTGGTCTACCCCCACTTCAAGCGTTTACTAAGCTTATGTGACCATGGCTAATGTATTGGCTAGTACAGTGTTAGAGACACAAAAATAAAACAGAGACGTATATGTCAAAACAAATGAGATAATGAGGGTCACAACCCAATAGTAGACTTTGCAATCGTTTCCCCACCAAGTCCCAGAAGAGATGACTGACAATTTCAGTTTTTTTTTTTTTATTCTTGAAAGTAAACTGAGGGGCTGGGGATATAGCTCAGTGGCATAAGTGCCTGCCTGGCAAGCACAAGGTCCTGAGTTCAATCCCCGATACCTCAAAAACAAAAACAAAAAAGAGATGCCAGCCATCCTAATCAGTGTAAAGTGAAAATAAACTGAAATACAAAATAAGCAAAATAAGCTTAACGCTATTTTGCTGTATAGGAAGAGTTTCAACACCTTTCCTACTAGTATCAACAGATTGCCCTGGGTGCCCTTCCCAACTGACTAGGCTCCGCTGCTCTCCTGATCTGACATGCAAACGGAAGCAGGCAGCATTAGGCTGCACTTTAGAAAGGATCAGTACAAAGGGATGTCCCCATATTATGCACAGACACACATCCAATTTAATCTCTTTCACAGGTAAATCTCTAGCAAATATTGCTACAGAAAAGGCATTGCAAACCCAGATGTATTCCTTTCTTTCTCAAAATTTATGAAGTGTGTCTATGTGTAAATAAATTATGTAATTTCTTCCCCCCCAAAAAAAGAAGAAAATTGTGGGGCAAACTTTCTAGATTCTACCCTAGATTTTGAAAATGTAGAAATAAGACTGTCCCTTAAGAAGACTCTAAGAAATAAAAACACAATAATCCAGAATACAGATCTATAAAGTGAAGTAAATGCAGATCCTCACCAGCATCTTCCTCAACAGCATGGAACACAAGTAATGTGAAAAAGCAACCTTAATAACTCACCTCTCTCCCTCTCCCAGCACCACACCCTACCTGGCCTCAGAGAGACCAAACTGCCTTGAGGCTAGCAAGATGGTCAATCACTGGCTGAAGCTATAAACCCTCCAAAGGAAGGCCACTGTCACTTAACAGTGGGCCCCACGGCCCACAGAAGCAGTAAGGAAAGCTAAGAGTAGACAGTGCCCACATAAACTGTCTACTAGAAGTCAGCCTGGCTTAGGAAACCCCAAAATCAGAAACCAGGCACAAGGCTTTGCATGGGAAAATGCTGACAAATGTTTATGACATTAACCACCATGATTACCCAACTGGCTCCATGGATTTAATTTTGGTCAAATGATCAGCATGCAAAATTTTGATAAATTAGCTTCCCAGCACAATTTACCTACAAGAGAAAAAAAAAGGGGTGCTAACCACCAAAAGCATGCATTTGGTTCATGTGGTGATTATCTTTTTCACTCTATGGAGATAACATTCTTGGTTTAAGAAGTTTCTTATGAGTTCTTAAGAGAAGGATTCCTTCTCTTCAAGCTTAATCTACTCTGGGGACACTAACGAGTGACTTTCCATCCTGCAAACCAGGAGCAATTTTCTCAGGTAAATGCTTGCTGGGTCTTTGGAGCACCAATGTCCTGGCCTCCTCAGGAACCTTCCTCTGCTTCAAGATGTACTTTCGGCAAACTGCCACTAGCTGCTATATAAAGTGGGCCCCTGTCTTCAAAGAGGCAAGAATTACTGGAGATTTATCCATATGTAATCTCACCCCTCCTTGTCTGGGGATGTTTCAGCAACCCCTTACACTAACCTTTTGAAGCTATGATGAACTATCACATCTCTAATTATGACAGTTTTTTTCTTCTCTAAGAATTAAGGGTGACATATCTTAGTATTTTCAAAGTATATTAAAATTAAATTTTTTCTCAGAATTTCTCAAAGTCCCTGGACTGTTGCAAACCAAAACTTTAGATCATAATATTGTAAGAGGTCAAAATATTCTTTTTAACTGGGTAAATGCCAAGTGTGTGTTTTCTGCAGTTTTAATCTTTGTCGTTTTGTTTTTAAGTCTGAAATAGTTTACTCTCCTAAATGGTATTTTGCATGACTGACTGCAGTGCTTTGTACATGAGACTCTCAAAAACTGGAGCGAATGAATATAAATCCCCATCAAATTCTCTTTAATCTACTCAGAGACAGGCTGAGCTAAGCAACTAAAGTACCTTATTAATAAGTGCTGTGTGGGTCCTCCTTTTAACTTACGTTTAAGTAACCATAAAATCTCTACGAGAGGTAGCCCGAGGATCTAAACAAGTATTTTTGCAAACTACATGACTTTAACATCCTATTTAGTCCTGAGGTTTTGAATTAGGAAACTCAAGTTTGATGTGAAAGTTTCTTTCTTATGAATTCCCTCAAAATGAAGATTGTAAAATTAAAATGTCCAACAGGTCCCCACCCAGCACATGTAAGGTGGCACAAGGAGTGGTACCTTGGGCAGTGGCATCAGGGTGGTACTCTGGCTCTTCCTCGGGCGGGCTCTGCAGGAAGTAGAGCTGCTCGGGCAGCATGCCAGCAATCTTCTCCTTCCCCAGCACGTGGGTGCTCAGCAGTGGGCTGACGCTCCGCTTCACTTTCTCTCTCCTTTCATGGGCCATAATTTTTTTGGTCCGAGCCTTGATGTTCTCCCAGCACTTCTTCAGCTGTTTGAAATCCCGCAGCGACACGCTTGGCTGAGAGTTATACTCGTGGGCCAGCGCTTGCCAGGTGCGCTGCTTGAGAGCAATAGTTCGTGCATCACTTTTCTTACATTCCAGCACATATTTATACTTTTCTACTAAAGCAAGCAAGATGCTCTTTTCCAATTCTGAGAAGTATTTGGCAGGTTTTATAATTTCGTTGTTTTGCATTTTCCACTATGTTTCTTCAGGCAATTAGCTATCCTATAAAAGGAAGTTTGAAGAAAGAATTACCAACTCCAGCAATAAATATGTCAGCAAATCACTTAAGTTTAATCCTTGATACGATTCCCTTGTTTGAAAGAGGATCAGAACTGTCTTTCCCATTAATGCTGTATTATAACACTCATAGGAAAACATTCAGAAATTTACTAGGAATGGAGTATTAGATTTTCCAAGTAGCTTTACCAGTAGGTCCTTTGACTTGTTATACTGTACATACACAGTATCAAGAGCAAAAATTGAAAAGCTTTGTTTTTATTTTAAAGAGAATAATAAAAAAAGAACAACAGCAAAATACCAACAACACGGACAAAAACAAAACAAAGCAAACACGGTAAAAATGATACAGGGTTTCAGAACAAGATGACAGGAATTAACAGTGGTTGTTATATTACATATTGTTATTTTCAATGAAGTTGCTCAGATTACCAGATATAAGAATTCAAGATTGATCAAACCATTAAAGAGAATAAAAATAAAAACAAAAAAAACCATTAGAAACAATACAGAGTTTCACTAGACAAGATGGTAGGAATTCACCAACGGTTGTTATATTGCATACTGTTGTCTTCAAATTAGTTGTTCAGATCACCAGATATAAGCATGCAGAACTGGTCAGTTAGGCATTAACTGTTCCTTGCAATAAACCATCAGCCATCAGAAGTACAGTTATTCCAGTTATTCTTCAAATATACATATATAAATATTTTTCCCCTTCCTTTTTCTCCTCTCCCTCATCGCAGTTGTTCCTTCCTTTGAGCAATTTCTTTCCCTTTCATAATGTCTATTGTATGTCTTGGATTTTATTTAATCTTTCAGGTTCTTACACTAGGGAGAAAAATGATATTTATACATGTGGGTCTGATTTATTTCACTTATGAGGAAGGTCTCTATTGCATCCATTTACTTATAAAGGCCTCGATTTTATCTTTTTTATAGCTGAGTAATATTCTATTGTATAAAAATACCACATCTTTTTTATATACTCCCCAGCTGATGGGCATTTTTGTTGTTTCCAAGATTTAGCTATGACAAATTGTGCTGCTGTAAACATGGGTGCACATGTGAAAAGTTGAACATCTATGTCATACTTTGATTTCTTAATTTATTTGTTTAATGTCAGGGAACTGATTATTCCTCCACATTATTATGCTAGGTGGCTTTGGAACTGGTAACTTCTAAGTTTTTGTCATAAATGAAGAAAGCCAAGTCACTGTGTAATCAAATAGAATGGATGATCTAAACGCACCATGATTCAGAACTATAAAGAATTACTCCAAAAGATCTGATATTGCCGTCACTGCATCTGCAGTCTTAGGTCAAATCCTGGAGCTACCACAGGTTCATCTTAAAATCAGGGATGGAGTCTGTAATCCCTCAGATCTGAGGGACACTTTTAAAAGTACACAATCTTATATGAACAATTTCTGTCATTTGTGAAGTGAATGAGCCTGGACACTCAGAGAATGAGTCCACTTCCCCTTTTTAAGTCTGAGGGAACTGAGGGTCAGACGGGTGAATCAGATTTTCCAAGATCACAAAGACAGTGACTTGGAAAGCCCATACCTTTTTTGTCTCAGAAATATGTTCATACCAAGCACAGGACTCCCCCATTGGGTGGGGACAAATTATTCATCAGTGACTTCCATAAGTCACCTTGGCATCCTCTATAGTGCTGAGTTAGCACCTTTTTCATACCAGGTGCTTAGTAAGACTTAATTCTGATTCTGCTGAAGTATATGAAACGGAAGTGTGCTTCCCATACCTTCTTTTTTTTTTTTGGTCTTTTTGAGACAGTCTTGCTAGGCAGTTCAGGCTGGCCTTGAGCTCACTTTATAGCCCAGGCTGGTCTCGAACTTGCAATGATCCTCCTGCCTCAGCCTCCCGAGTGCTGGGATTACACACATGTGCCACCATGCTGGGCTAGAGAACTCCACACCTTCAATCACAGACGTTTCCTGTAAGATTAATCTCTCTAACATGTGATGGCAAACATGTAGCTAAGCAACAATAACTACAGCAATACGATAGCCATTGTATGTTCCACTTGCTGGAAAGGGCCAATATAATCCCAGATCTTCCCTTCTCCTCCAACCCTGACTTATCAGAGAAGTAGGCAAACATCAAAATGATGATGATGTCCATTTAAAATTGGTCAACCCATATCAAAAGAATAAGGAACCAACCTGAAAGGAGTCCAAATAGTCAAAATGTGACAACTGAATATCAAAGGTGACAGGTACATAAAGTTCCCTTCAGTTATTCTCTTAGTCTTTGTGTAGTTTGAAATTTTACATAATAAAAGATTAGAGGAAAAAAGCCTGTGGCTTTTATATGCATTGATACACTAATTTAAAATCACACTGTTACAAGGCAATTATTCTCACACAGTGCCTGGACAGAGGTTACTATCATTGTATTAGAACACACTAGAGGGAACAAAGCCAGACCAGAGAACCTTCACATCTGGAGGCTGAGGCAGGAGGACCACAAGTTTGAGTTCAGCCTGGGCAGCTTTGTGACTTATGAGATCATCTCTCAAAATGAAAAGGGCTGAGGAGGTAGATTACTGTGAAGGCCCTGGGTTCAATCTCCAGTACAAAAAAAGAGGAAAAAAAAGGAGGGGAAGAGAGAAAAGGCGTGCAGGCTTTACATAACATTGACAGAATCTGATCAGGGTCTCCCATAATATGCCACCTCATCCTAAAAGTTCAGGTTAGGATGGTATACGATTGTGATCAGACTTTCCACTAACTGGTACCTCTCACCACAGTCATACTGGACACAGAAGAAATCAAAGATCAAGAGATTTAAACCCATGTCAGAAGCTGGCCTTGGATTCTAAGCAAAGCTAAAGGAAGGGACATTTATCTCCGGGATACGTCCTGGAACTCTTACATTTCCAGGCCTTACTTTGATCACATTGCTCTCATGTCCCTACAATGACATCCAATCCAAGCTTCTTCTTCCCCAAGGTCCAAAATTAATTTTTGCCTTTATCAATACTTCTATTCCCTATAAACCCATGATTCCCAAACTGAAATCTACTAACACATGCCCTGCATACTCTGGCTGTTGTGGAAATCTCTACTGGCCAACATATCCATGTCCAACTTAATTTCTGTAATTTTTATTATTAAATCAGTGGGTACCAAATGTTCTTAAACCACAAGCTCCCAGAGCAGATGCTGACCAGATTCCCGGCCTCAACTCCTCATACCCAGGCGATGTCAATGTGCCTAGCTTCCTCTTCCCTCATTCCTTTTAAGAGTCACTGTTCTAAGCATTAAGAACATTGATCCAGGGCCAGGATACAGCTTAGCAGCACAGCGCCTGCCTGACAAGCACAAGATCCTGAGTTTGATTCCTGGTACCAAAAAAAAAAGTGAACTCTGATCCGCAAATAACAATGGGATTATTGGGCTGAGGATGTGGCTCAGTGGTAGAGTTCTTGCCTTGCATCCACAAAGCCCTAGGTTTGATTGCCAGCAATACACGCACACACATACACACACACATATAAAACGATTATTCCCTATTTTGTTCTGTTGTACGTAATTCTACCTTATATATACCTTACATATGTGTTTGTGTATATACACTTTCTTAATAAATCTTTGCTCTCCAGGTGTGGTAATGCACATCTGTAATCCCAACACTCTGGAGGCTGAGGCAGGAGGATCACCACAAGTTCAAGGCCACATTAGGGAAAAGCCTTTGTGAAATTTAGACTCCACAGAAGGGGAGATACACAGTAACTGAGCTACATAGTAAACTCAAGGCCAGGTTGTACTACACAGCAACTACCCTGTCTTAAACAATTAAAAAAAAAATTTAAAAAATATTTTCCCACCTTGATTATTTCTTCAAGAGAAATTCCTACAAACAGAATAGCTCCCACCAAAGAAGAAAACATCGAAGACTTGCGTGTCACCATGAATATGCCCTCGTAAAGCACTGCGTTGCCATACAGTACTACTAACAGCACATAGAGCATTTCTGTCTTCCTGCTCTATTTACTTTCCCTGTTACCTTTTTTGTTCTATGGCAACTCTAGGGGAGAAAAATGTCACTTCAGTGTTTAATGATACACACCTTCTAGCTCTCATGTAAATAAGCTACACTCTGAACCATGTCCCTGCGACACTTGGTGGAACTGTAATTATATGGAATTAATGCCAAGCAATTTAATACTAATTCCTTACAATGTATGCACTACCATTAGCTGCCACGAGGTGGTGGTAGCCTTCTGGGGAGTCTAAATTTCACAAGGGCTTTGCCCTAATGTGGCCAGCTGGGCTCTAGTAAGGGCATAATGGCAGATAACTCTTATTGTGCTCTTACTGTGGACACGATACCAAATGCCTTATATGCGCAATACCATTTAATCCTCTCAAAAATAACCCTTGGTGACATCATGTGCTAGACTTCAATATTTTCTGTTAAAAAAAAAAATCAAGTACTGGTAGGAATTAACACAACTGCTCTCAAAAGCAAATACTCAGAATTACCCAGCACCTGGGGACCATTAATAGCCTATTAACTAAACTGTTGCTTAATCACTAGCTAAGTACATCCTCAGTTACCAATTTACTTTGCTTAATTTCGTAGAACAGCAGGTCTCCCTGGGCCATGTGATTGTGCTCTACAGTGCTATAAAGGGATTCTAGTATATTCCAAAGGTTCCCTG
Source organism: Dinomys branickii (assembly GCA_004027595.1). Classification (NCBI taxonomy): domain Eukaryota; kingdom Metazoa; phylum Chordata; class Mammalia; order Rodentia; family Dinomyidae; genus Dinomys; species Dinomys branickii. The sequence continues at coordinate 66,779 of PVLD010008342.1, forward strand.
TGGATTCTCAACAGCCTTATGTAGTAGGCTGTTTATCTGTACTAATCAGTTATCGTTCCCATTTCCCAGGTCAGAAAACTGAGGCCCGGGGGTTAGGGGACCCCCCAGTGATAAAGCATTTGCCTAGCATGTGTGAGGGGCAGGGTTCAATCCCCAGGGCGCCAAGTAAATAAATAAATAAATGAAAAGAGAAAAAACAAACACTGAGGCTCAGTGACTTGCTGTAGTCATACAAATATTAAGTGGCAGGAGCAGGATTAAAACTCAGGACTGAGAAGTCCCTGCTCCTCTGGCCTGCTTAGTTCTCTTATTTCAGACCTAGTGATAGCCTCCACTCCCCTGATCAAATCATGTCAATTAATTAGCAGGCTAGTGTCAGCTGGCAGAGATCCAAAGGCAAGGCACCGTAGGCGAGCTCCGTCTGCTCCTCTCTCCGCCACTGCCACTGGCTCTATCCTGGCCTCCGTCACCTCCTGCCTCTTTTGAATCTAGGACCCACAGCCACTTGCAAGGTGTACTTCATTTACTCTGCTCACAGTTCTGAAATAATTTCTTCTGTTGCTCTGATAGAAATTTTTGTCTGGAAAGTAACTCCAGAGACCATATGAAGCTTTAAAGCGCTCCACACCCCAGGGGCATGGTCGCATTCTGCTCAAGTACCTGACAGTCCTTAGTACACAAACACTTCCCAAAGTAAGAGATCTCCCCCAGCAAAGCTTATGAAGGGAAACTTGGAACCTAGAAAGCATACTCCACCATAAAACTATCTAGCAATGTCCAAAATTGTTTTCAAACCACAACGTAACAGTCTTCCTTGCTGCATCAGCTTTTATCAGAAATGGACTGGCCTTCCTTGCTCCAAATCTGCTCAGCAGTGGCTACCTTTAATACCTGCTGTTCTGCTAGACACAGTGCTACCTGCCCTTATGCATGGCTGTGGTCCAACAAGCAGTCCAGTGTCCCTCACACAGTAGGCTCTTGGTAAACATTTAATGAACCCAAACATGCATATATAAGAATAAACCTGCCTACCATGTGCCTAAGATCATACATGACAAACAATACTCCAAAAGCTGCATTGAAGTAAAAATGGTCAATAAAATAGCAAGATCCAAATGCAAAGGAAAGGGCTGGGGGTATAGCTCAGTGGAATAAGCGCCTGCCTACCAAGCACAGGGTCCTGAGTTCGATCCCCAGTACTGCCAAAAAAAAAAAAAAAAAAACAAATGCAAAGGAAGTTCCGCCTAGGCTTGACAAAGACCCATAGATAGGTCTAGATATTCTAATATCAAGAAGGGAGAGGAAATGATTGGACAATTCCCAAAACACTAATATTAACTGAACTACCAGAAGATAGCAGGTAATTTAATATACACCTTAATACAAAAATACAGCTGTTTATGAATTTTTTGCATGATCCCAAAATTCCAACATTGAGCCCCTAATCGCCAATGTGGCTATATTTTGGGAGTGGGCATTTAAGGCAACAATTAAGGTAAAATGAGGTCATAAGACTGTTGTCCAATGGGATTTGTGCCCTCATAAGAAAACACAGCAGAGAGCATGTTTTCTCTCTCTCCCCCATAAAAGAGGCCCTGGGAATCCACAGTGAGATGGCAATTACCCTCAGGCCAAAAGAAGGCTCAGAATGAAACCTACTTCAGCAGCCTCTTGATCTTAGACTTCTCAGCCTCTGAAACTACAAGAAATAAAATATCACAATCCGTGGTATTCTGTCATGGCAACCTGAGGAGACTAATATACTATCTAATGATTTTTAAGTCTACCAAGGGTGAAACTAAGTCTTAAAGTTTCAGTAGACTAAGATTTTGCTTTTACTGCTTTTTGTGGAAAAAGAAGTGCTTTGAAGTCAATACTCAGAATGGCCATCATAACAGAAGAAATTGTGGCACTGAGACCCCAGGCGGGACTGCCGGACATTAATGAACTGGGGGCTCCTAAAGTGAAGTGAAATGAACCCAGCCACTGGATACAGAAAACCTGGGCTCAAATCCTGAGTTCAGCACTCACTATGACTAAGTTAACCTCCGTGCTTCCTCTGTAAAGCAGAATTAATACCCCCAAACTGGCTTAGCAACCTAGCACTACAGTGTTGCAGCGTAAGTGAAAAATAACACAGGTTAGAGTTCCAAAGGGTGCAGTATTCTTTCCCCACCCCCTACCCATATCAAACTGCTTCCCAAAGTAAGGAGTGGTTCGTACACAATGCATGCTCCAATACATACTGACCAGCTTTGTAACTCATCTACACACACGCAGCAAACGTGGAATGAACTCGTGTCAAAGGGGGAGCACCACTCTAAACTCTGGAAGATAAGAATGGAAAGGGCCTGGAATCTGCAAGGAACATAAACAGAGAGAAGGAAGTACATACCAAGGGCTATTTAATAGGCAGAAATGACCAGTTCATGTGTGTCCACACTAGGGTAAGAGATGAAGGAAAAGCAGAGGCAGTGAGATACATAAGGATTAATTATACCCACTCTGTGCAGGCATCAGAGAATAGATCGCAAAGACTGCCAGGTGATCCTCAGTTACAGGTGATCAGTTTGTTCTAAAAAGATGATGGCTGTTTCCTATTTTCTGTCCCTGGTCTGTCTCCTGGCTCAAAGTGTCATAAGTAACCTTTTTTCAAGCAGTTGAAACTTTTTTTTTTTTTTTTTTGCGGTACTGGGGATCGAACTCAGGACCCTGCGCTTGCTAGGCAAGCGCTTATTCCACTGAGCTATATCCCCAGCCCAGTTGAAACATTTTAAACCCTTAGAAGAGGACCTTGGTTTAACCCTCTCACTTTACAGATGAGGAAACAGGCTCAAGAGCAAAAGAGGGATTTCTGAAGGCCCTTATCACTAGAGACCCTCAAATCAAAGATTCCCGGTTCTCTTACCCCCTTTCTCCATGTCTCTCCCGTAGAATCTCTTACGTCCAGATCCCCTTTCGGTTGGTTCCCTCAAGCTCTCCCCACAACCCCATCTGCCTCGGCTTGGATTTTGAGTGTCTCCCAAAGACCCATTCGTTGGAGGCATGGTCCCAGCTTGGCGCTGCTGGGAGGTGGTAGAATGCTTTAAGAGTCAAGAGCCTGGCCGGGCACGGCGATGCACACCTATAATCCCAGCACTCCAGAGGCTGAGGCAGGAGGATCGTTGCAAATTCAAGACCAGCCTGGGCTACAAAGTGAGCTCAAGGCCAGCCTGAACTGCATGGCGAGACCCTGTGTCAAAACCACAAAAAAAGAAAAAAAGGAGGCGGGGCCTAGCAGATGGTTTCCAGGTCCTTGGGGGCGTGTCCTCATGAGAGAACAGGGGGACCCCAGCCCTTTCTTTTTCCTCTTTTCTTTCACCTTCCGGCTGTGAGGTGAGTGGTTTCCCTCCGCCACGTGACCCCATCCTGATGTGCTACCTTGCCATAGCCCCAGAGCAACAGAGTCAATGGGTCCTGGACTGAAAGTCCCCGTACTAGGGGCCAATATAAACCATTTCCCTTTGTAAGTTGATTTTATTGGCTGTTTGTTATAGTAAGAGAAATCTCACATGCCGTCTGAAAGCCTGAAGGGAATTTCTCTCCACTCTGTCACTCATCTTGTGACACTAGGCACATCCTCCTCCCTGATCAATTCCTCATCTCTGAAGTGGGTGATGGCGATCCACATTAGCACTACTGTTTTTCTGTAACCTAGTTTTCTCACAGTTCATCGCCAAAGATGCACAGATGACATTTTCCTATTGTTTATGAGGCTGGTGGAGCCACTGGCCAATGAAAGGGAACACTGCAGTAGAGTGAAATTACCTCAGCACTTCATACCATCCTTTTTGCTTTAAAGCCCACACAGGGGTTTAGCTCTGTAGGTCAAGTAATTCCAGATGAAATGGCTGAGGCAGGCGGGCTGAACTGTTCTCCACAGTCCCCTGAGGAGTACCTGCTATCCGGTAGTAGGCGCTTGATAAATACTTGTAGAGTATGTTGAAGCCCACTGCTTGACATTTGCTTTTTTCTTTTTTACTAATTATAGCCAGGTGGTCTATGATCCACAATTTCTCTGTAAGAAATTTGTCATAAAAGTCTTTTCTAGTTTCTTGTAAATACCATTAAGATCCAAGAAATAAAATGCCCATTTTTCAAGAGCCTCACTACAACTGTGATGACTTCAGGGTCTCATTTTGGTTTTCTTTGGGGGCGGGGGTGTTGGTACCGGGAATTGAACTCATGACCTTGCACTTGCCAGGCAGGAGCCGCACCGTTGTGTCCTCACATGCTCAGACCTGGCTGCCCCATGCCCACTCCCTGATGTTCTCTTTGCCTTCCTTCTTTCTAGAAAGCTTCCCAGTCTTCAACCTAACTCTGAGCTTGCTTCCTCCAGTGCACGCCCTCCCCTTTCCTTCCCCACCCTCTCCACAGTCCACGGAACTGTGCAGCGTTTATTCCTACTATCTGTGGCTGAGCGTAACTGAGCTGCACCAGCCCTGCGTTTAAGGCAAGGGTCCCTGCCTTCCACGCCCCTGTCCTCCCACCTTCCTGGAGCCCTCTACAAGCCAGAGATGGTTCTTAAAGTCCTGACTCCTTCCTGTCTCTCCCTTCCCCCAGCTCCATCTTAAACCACAGGGGGATTCCCTGCAGCTTCCCTGAAATGCTTTGAGATCCTTAGTAGTAAAGCATCCTCCAAAGAAAGCAATTCTGAAGTGCAGACAGCTCCTTCGGTGGGTGTTCCCACTGCAGCTGCCTCTCACGGAGGACATTCTCCTGCATTCCCACCGCTTCAGCTCTGGATCTCAGATGTGCTCCATCCAGGGCTCCTGAGCATTTACCCAGTGCAGGAGCACTCAGAAGTACTCATCACTGCAGCCCACCCACATCCTCAAGGATCTCCCTCCTGGAGGCTTGGAACTACTGTATGCTTTGTATCTTTTGCATACAGCAGATGCTCAGTGTTAAAAGCGGGGGGGGGGGGGGGGGGGGGGGGGGGGGGGTCAGGAAGAAACTCCCTGGCCCCATCCTCTCTCTTTGGCATTAAACCCATTACCAGTTCTCCACCACCCACCTCTGTCTAGCTCTCCAAAATGGACACCTCGGAAACTTCCAATGTTCATGCCCAAAATCTATTCCCTCCCTTCCAGGTCTCCTGATGACTACTGATGTAAGCCAGTCAACCTGACTCCCCAAAGCAGAACACTCAGCACGTTCTTCAATATGTGCAACTAGTTAGCAAGACAGGTTACAGGTTTTACCTCAATATCTTCTCCCACCCTTTCTACTCTCACGGCTCATTTCTGAGGACAAACCCTAATCTCCAAAACAATCTCCCAGGCCAGCCCATCTTCCATGCCAACAGGGAGGGATCCTCCCAAACGGTTATCACGCCACAGTGCTGCTGGCGCCCCTGACACCGGCCTCACTGCCGAAGTGACGCACAAATCCAAACTCCTCTTAACGTATCTGAAGGCCTCTGTGGATCTGGCCTGATTACAGCACCTCTCCACCCAACCCACCACCCTCTCCTGTAATTTTCAACCTAACCAGACCAAACTCACCTTCACGTCCTTGAATCTGCTGCATTCTCATGCCTCTGTGTATACCTGGCTTCCACCCTCTGGCTGGAATCTTTACTCCAAGGTCCACCCAGCACCCATTTTTAATCCTATGAGGGCCAGTTTCCATGTACTTTTTTTTTTTTGTCTTTTGAGACAGGGTTTCTCTATGCAGTTCAGACTGGCCTTGAACTCACTTTGTAGCCCAGGCTGTCCTCAACTTCACAGTGATCCTCCTGCCTCAGCCTCCTGAGTGCTGGGATTACAGGCATGCACCATCACCACTGGCCTTCCCTGTAATTTTTCTGAAGCCTTTCTCAACTAACTCCCGGCTGTTTTTTATTTTATTTATAATAGCTTCTTTCTAAAAATAAATTTGGGGGCTGGGGATATAGCTCAGTGGAATAAGCGCCTGCCTGGCAAGCACAAGGTCATGAGTTTGATCCCCAGTACCTCAAAAAAATAACATAAATCTGAAGCAAGTTACAAATGATGCACACACTGTAAACAGACTTTCTTAAAGGGAGACCACTGGGGCAAAAACAAGAAAGAAAAGCTAGAGCTGGGCATGTAATCCCAGCACCCCAGAGGCTTACTCAGGAGGACTGAGTTCGAGGACAGCCCGAGTGACACAGAAAATCTGTCTCAAAAATAAATGAATAAATAAATAAATGCAAGCTACAACATAATGCCGCATTCATAACTTCTAATGTAGGTCTCACAGTTGTCAGAATACTGGCCCTGTGTCTCTAGGGAATCAGCGGACTGTTCTTCTATGACCCCACTGACACTCATACATACCCGCAGAGTAGCACCTCACATATGTAGATATTTTTATTTGTTTTTTGTGTCTGTCTCCCCTAGGGACTGGGAAATTCCTCAGGGAATACATAATTTCTGACTCACTATATTTCTACATACTCAGCATGTAACATATGACTCAGCATATGACGGGTGCTCGGATGACATTTGTTGAATGAATGTCCTCATGGACAGGGCAACAGTGACACTACTTGTTGAGTTCCTGCTAGGTATGTAAGGAAAAAAACATTATTTTACACACACACACACACACACACACACAAAGAAACAAAATGCTAATAAACTGCATAGAACAGAGTCAAACCCCTAAGTATCTCTCGAGAGCAACTGCTCTTTCCACTAAGCATGGTATCTGGTACCTTCACCACCACTGTGTACTCAAAAATCTTCTTCTTCAAGGCCTGGCTCAAGACAAAATAAAACACCCTTTTCTAGGAAACTCATTCATAATAAAGGTACATCCAGGTCTTGCCCCTGACCTTCCACAACACTTAGAAATTGGAAGGTAGATGCCTTCTTGGTGGCTGGGAACAAGTTGGCCAGTTTTCTTGCAGGTGTGCTGAAGTGGCCGGATCTTCTCTCCACTCTTCCCCCAGTGCAACCCCTGGGACAGCGATGGCGAGCCTTTCAAAGACCAAGAGCCAGACTATGACCCAAAACCCATGACTGCAAAGTGCCAACACTGCAGTTAACCTGAACACTGAGGTTCTAGTTTAGAAAAAGCAATCCATACGTTACCGTGTTTGTCTTGAAAGAAACACACAGTAACACCTGTGCCGTTGGTTCACCACCACGGCTGGGCCTTGTCTGCCTTCCTCTTCCTTTCTCAGAGACCAAAGCCTTCCAGGTCTCCTCATTCCAAACTGAAACCCAGAACACCCTCTACCCCCGCCCCCCCGCACAAGTCAACTGAACTCCAAACACTCTCCTTCATTACATCAGTTAGGCCTTAGCATTTCAAGTGTGGCTGTTAACCATTCCATCTCCTGGAAGCACGTTATAAGAACTGCAGGCTCCTGAGAGGGGACAGTGACACTTCAGGAGGCCTAGTACGGAACTGGCATTATATGCGAATACTTCTGGCCTGGCTTGCAAAGAAAAACAGACAACCTGTGATCAGCCTTAGGCACCCCTTCCACCCCACCCTGGTCTCTCAGGGAAGGATGGAACCCTGGGTCAGAATGCTGCTGAGAGAGGGCGGGTGGGCGCTACTCCTCCTCTTCATCCCCCTCCAGGCCTGCAGAATCCTTCCTCTCAACTCTTTGTCTCTTTCTGGGCCCCAACTCCCAGAGCACTTCTCAGTCTAACTTGGGAATTGTTTCTGAATTAACACTGAACGTTTTCCCAGGTGGGCACACAGTCTTCTCTGATATTGAAATGCATACCACGTGGCCCTATTATCCTGCCTACTGTTTTAAATGTGTGACTAATGTATCTCTGTAGGCTACAACCACTTTCCCAAGTAGTGCCAGAACATTTTACTCTTTAATGTTACCGTACCTAAGAAACATCCATTCTTTAGAATCGGGTTAAGACCACATTCTTCAGTTTCCTACTCCTAGAGATTTCTTTGACTCAATTTACAGCAGCTACCTTACAGCACCAGTGTGGTAATTTACCGATAATTTGTGTCAAGGGTTTAAGACCCAGGGCCTGCTACATAGCAAGTGCTCACACTTTAGCTGTTATCACACGCACACACATTATCTTTCACAATAGTGCCCGGGGCAGCTATTCACCCACGGCCCCCTCGCCGCCCCCCACCCCATTACAGAAACAGCAGCCCAGGCTTGGAGTAAAGGAGCTTTCCCAAGGTCAGTCGGGAGGGATGTGCTGCTCCGCTGCATCCTCCGAATGCGGGATCCCTCCCCTTAAGCACAGGGCTGCTAATGGAGCAAAGTCCCGAAAAGCGCACGGCGCTGCGCCCAGCAGCTAGTAGGGACCCTGGGACGGGGAGACTGCGCCACAGCGGGTCACCAAGCGACTCCCCCGGCCCGGGGCTCCACAGCCCCCACCCCGGGAGCCGGCGCAGTCTCCCGAGGCCCGCGCCCGGGGCTTTGTGCGCAGCAGGCCGGCCCCACTCACCGGTCCGGCGCGGCGCGCAGAGGCGGCCGCCTGGCGCCCGGCCTGCAGCGCGGGGGTCGCGACGACCCGGCCCGGAAGCCCGAGCCCGCCCGCGCCCTTCGCCCGCCGCAGCCCTCCCGGCCCAGCCTCCTACCTGCAGCGGCGGCCGCGGAGACCGGGAGGGGCCGGCGAGGCGCGAGCGCGGGGCCTCGGCTGCTCGCGCAGACAGGGCGGCCGGCGGGGCCGCGGGCTCCGGAGCGCCGGGCGGCAGCGGCGCGCCCCCGGCCGGCCAGGCCCCGCCGTGCGCGCCGCGGCCACAAAGCCCCGCGCCGCCGCCCCCTCGCGGGCCGCCGCCGCCTGCCGGTGGGTCGGCGAGGAGGAGCGCGGGAGCGCGGCCCCGCGCAGTCCCCACCTCCCCGGCCGCGGCCGCCGGCCCCCGGGGCGGGGCGGGGCGCGAGGGTCCGTCTTTCTCCCGAGCGCTCGCGCAGGGCCCGGAGTGGCCCCTGGTGGCCCGCTCGGCCCCCCGGGCTGCCTGGCCCACCTTTGCCGGGGAGCTCCCGCAGGGCCCGCACCAACTGTTTCACTCCCCTCAACAACAAAAGAATGCATTGGTCACAGGGCTGTGGCGGCCGGTCGTGGACCCGAGTTGGTTCAGGCCAAGCCTCCGGACCGACGGGGGCCGCTTTCTTCCGGGACTCCGGCACGCTGCGAAGGGCCAGTGCCCGCGCAGACTTTGTCGCAGACTTTTGTTTCGATTGCCAGGACGCGTCTGCTCCTAGGTGGTGCGTTCCTCCGGCCCAGGCACCGCGGTAATTAAGGCGTGTTTACGTGGACGAAAGGCAGTTCCCAGAGAGGTCGGCCTGGGCGCCCTTCGGGCCAAGCACTGCGCCCTCCCAGAAGACGGGCTGGGTGTTTCTTTGGCTGTGCATCCACTGGGAAGATTGGGCTGCTCAACTTTTTCTTTTTAAGCAAGGTGAGATTCACATGACAAAAAGGGAATTATTTTAAAAGAAACAATCCCGTGGCATTTATTACATTAATAATGTTCAGCAACTTCTGTGTCGTTCTGTAACGGTTCTGTCACCCCAAAGGGAAATCTTTGCCCCACTTTATGCGCTCCCTCTCCCCACCCTTTCTCGCCCAAGCCCCTGCAGAACACTATTTTCTGACTCTATACATTTACCTCTAGATCATTCATATACATGGAATATACGGTGTGCTGCCTTTTGTGTCAGCCCTCTAATGTATTTAAGGTTCGCCCATGTTGTAAAATGAGTAAGTACCTCATTGTTTTCCACGGCTGAATAAGATACCAGTGTATATACACACTACATGCTTATCCCTTCATCCGTTGATGGATAAGTGGGTTATTTCCACCTTGTGATTATTGCGAAGAGTTCTCATCTGAACATGTAAATTTACTTGAAAGCCCATTTCTCATTCTTTTGGGTACTTACCGTTTAACCAAATTTCTTGGTTAAACGGTTTTATACATATATATATATATATATATATATAAAGGTTATATATATATAAAGGTTATATGGTGATATATTTAGCTTTTTGAGGAACCACCAAAAAGTTTCCCATAGCATCTAAATGAATCATTTTACATTCCCACCAGAAATGTTTAAAAATTCTGGATTCTCCACAACCATGTCAACACTATTTTCCATATTTTTATTTCCTGCATTTTAAAATTTGTGTGGTTTTGTTTTGCTTTGTAAGACAGGGTCTTACCATACAGCCTCCCGAGTGCAGGTTACAGGTGTGGACCACCGAATCCAGCCCCTTGGCACTGCCCTACACTCCATACTGGGAACTGAACACAAGGATGCGCTACCACTGAGCTACATCTGCAGGCATTAATTTTTATTCTGAGACAGGGTCTCTCACTGAGTTACCCAGGTGAGACTCAGGCTTGCAATTTTCTCGCCTCAGCCTCCCTAATTGCCAAAATCACTTGGACACTTTGGGGAGCATTGCCTATCCTTCTTGCTCCCACTGTGAACAGGCCTTAAACAGGGTCTGATCCAGGTCTCTGACTACAAAACAAAGAAACACCCAAACACTCTCTGGGAGCAGAAGCATCAATAAAAATAATGACACTAGCCTAAGAGCTATAAGGCTTCTTACTCATAATTTTAACAGTAAATTGTCTGGTGTACAAGAGACCTTGAAATTCCCCAGATAACTAAGATGGCCTAAGACCATATGGAAAGAGTTACCATTGGCAAAGTTTATGATGCTGATCACCTTGGAAGCCAAAGCTGTGCACAATATCCACTTAAATTTCCACTGAATAATGCCACATGAGGAGTCTGTGAACATTTCCTTTTCAATGAAAATACAGTTAGGAAAACTATTGGAGGGTGAAATTGGAAGATCAATTCAGATCAGAAATTTGATTGATAGGTAGTACAGTGAGAGGAAAGCACTAGATTTAACAAACAGACCTACGTCTTAATCCTTTTCCATAGTTCTTCTTCAGGAACTGTTAACCTCCCTGATTCAGTTTTCTCATTTCTAAGGTGGGGATGATGATGCTTAGATGGCAAGGTAGATGAAGGCACCCAGTCTTGAATGCAATAAATAATCAGTGTTACTGATTTAAAATACTGATGATTGGCATGATCCCCATGGAGAAATGTTGCTAAGTAGATATGGAAAATTCATGTTTAATCATGTTTCTCCTCAAATCAAGAATACAGTAGACTATCTTCAAAATTAATGCGGCCAGCATAACTACTCACACCTGCAATGTGGTTGCTACTTTTCCAGGTCTTTCCTTATTCTCTTAGGATGGCAAATTACCTTGGATAAACTCTACTTTGTCTGAATCTTATCTGTAACTACAGTAACAATACCTAATTAATAGAGTTGTGTGCAGATTCACCGAGAAGCTGGATGTAAAAAGCTTAGAACAGTACTGGTTAATATAAAATACACAATAAGCAACAGCTATTATTTTATTATCAATAACAAGCTATTAAAACTTCCCTAAGGAAAGTATTAACAGAAGGCAGGGTATACAGAATTTAGTAAAAGAAGCCCACAGAGAAAGAACACTTCCATGTAATTTGTTCCTTCCCGAAGAACATGAGGATCCCCTAGCAGATCCATTCTCATGAAGGAGATGAGTGGTGCACGGCATTCCACGACTGTAGCTTGTTGAGAACAGCTCTCCATATGGCCTTCCATTTGCTTGGATCCAGGTGGTGTTACTGACATTTTTGTTGCTGGGACAAAATTCCTGACACCCAGATTAAAGGAGAAAACGTTTATTTTGGCTCACCATTTCTGAGATTTCAGTCCATAATCAGCTGGCTGCAAGGCAGGAGCCTCATGGTTGAAGCATATGGTGGAGGAAGACTGCTCAACTCATGGCAGCGAGGAAGCAGAAGAACAAGCCAGAGAGAGAGGAGGAACCAAAGACAAGAATATATAGCCCTTCAGGTTATGTCCTTAGGGACCTACTTCCTTCAGCCAGGCCCCTCAGAGAGCACATTCAACTACGGAATGACTCATTGGTAGGTTAGCCCATCGATTGGGTTAGCAGCCCTAGGATCTAATCACCTTCCAAAAGCCCTGCCTCTGAACACAGGTCTTTTGAGTGGCGTTTTTTTATCTAAACCCCATCACAGTGCTCATCAGTTTTGACATAGAAAGTGGTTCAACAGAAGTTATTTTAAAGGGAAACAAAATGCACTGAACATCCAATTTGATCTACAGAATTGCAATTCTCTTTGAAAATTAATACACTGACATTTAATTTATCTGTGTGTTCCATTTTGTTAGACCAAATCCAATTCTGCCTACCAAGCTTAATTAAGGATGGATATTGGATCAAGGGTGGTGATGCACATCTGTAATCCCATTTTTAATCCCAGGAGACTCACAAGTTTGAACTCCACCTGGACAACTCAGTGACTTAGCAAGACCCTGATTCAACATGAAAAATTTTAAAAAGGGCTTGGGATGTAGCTCAGTGCAAAGGCCTTGGGTTTAATCCCTAACACTACCAAAAAAGCAACAACAAAAAGAAAGATATATGCACACATACCTCATACACTCAAAAACTAACCTTAAAATATTGACTTGTAAAAGAAATTCATATGATCACTAAACTTATAAAATGTTACCCTTACTAGTAAATAGAGAAATGCAACCTAGTGACTGTCCTAGTTACTTTTCTTATTGCTGAGACAAATACCTGAAACCCAAAGTTGAAAGAGGAAAGGTTTATTTAGCTCACAGTTGGCAAAGTTTTCAGTTCATAGTTGGCTGGCTCCAAGGCAGGTGGTATGGAAGAAGGGCACTGCAGAGGAGAACCAGTTTATGGCAAGCAGAAGACAGCAAAAGCAAGGACGTGACCTGCAACAAGCCTCCTCCTGTCCCTTATATTTTATCCACTTATACCCTTAATCTTAGCGCCCTTAATACTAGAATTGCACCATGAATCAATCCCAGAATCACACACTTTATAGATCCAGCCACCTCTTAAAAGCCCTAGCGATGGGATCTGGGGATATAGCTCAGTGGAATAAGCACCTGCCTGGCAAGCACAAGGTCCTGAGTTTGATCCCCAGTACCGCCAAAAAAAAAAAAAAAAAAAAAAAAAAAAGCTCTATTGGTGACCACAGGAGGCTTTGCAGGGACATCAAGACACAAGTTGTGGGGCTGGGGATATAGCTCAGTGGAATAAGCGCCTGCCTAACAGGCGCAGGGTCCTGAGTTCAATCCCCAGTACCGCCAAAAAAAAAAAAAAAGAAAAAGAGACACAAGTTGTAACAGTGTCTTAGTAAGATCCTGGGTATGTGTGAAGGCCCTGGGTTCAATCCTTTGTACTACAGGAAAAAAAGATATGTATGGTGATCCTCCATGTATGGTGGTCCATGCCTATAAACACAGCACTTAGGGAGGCCAAGGGAGAGAGGTCTCAGATTTGAGTCCTGTGGGGCAATTTAGCAAAACCCTGCCTTGCTGTCTCAAAAATGTTAAAAGGAGGTTGAGTCTGCTGAGGACGTAAGTCAGTGGTGGATCACCCCTGGGTTCAACCCCCAATACTACAAAAGACGGAAAAGGATATTGGAGACTGTTTTCATCTGGGTCCTCTCGCAAGGAACAGAGATCCATGCAAACTTGCTGAAGGAGAAAGATGTTTATTGAATCTCAAGTGTACTGGAAGGTAGAAATTCGACTTCAGCAGGACTGACCTAAAAGCCTGGGGAACCGATTTCTGTCTCTCTCAGTGTAGATTTGTGTGTCTCTCTGTGGCTGCACCGCCCTGATTTTCTCTGTGTCTCTCCTCTCTGTCTTGTCACACCTCTCTCTGCTTCATTCTCCTCTATCTTCCAGCGTACCCCTTCTGTTTAGTCACCTTGAACTTGGTTATGACAGATGCCTCTGGCCAGGATTAGTGCAAAAAACGTCTTCCTTGCTTCTTGGTTCCTACATAGCAAGACAAAAAGTTTCTGGCCCGGCCCATCATTTCAAACCAGGAGAAACTTCTACAAACTGCTTTGGATTAGAAGCCCACTTCTGACCCAATCAGATGCTATGGGGTGGAGGAATGCAGAAATAATCCCCAGCACAGCAAGGACTGTGTGTGTGGGTCTTCACCAGAAGTTGGCTTGGGTAAGTGAATACACTGAAATTTTTGCATCAATGTGATATATTTTGGAACCAAAACACGAGGATAAGGAATATAAAAATCATTTGGGATGTACTCTCTGATGGTAGAGGCTATGTGGGAAATACAGTACAAATATTAGAACTTTGGAAGTATTTTGATAGCTAGCTAATGAAAATAATGGAACAAGATTTTTGAAACAGACTTTTCTGACAAATCTTAGTTACTATAAGAGATCTTATAAAGCAGAACACATATATCAAGAATTGTTGGGAGAGAGCTGGTGATATAGCTCAGTGGCGTAAGTGCTTGCTGCCAAGTGCAAGGTCCTGATTTCAATCCTAGGTACCACAAAAAAAAAAAAAAAAAGAATTGTTGGGAGCATTAAATTACTTTATAGATGTGAATCAATTTGAAGTCTCTATACAAATATTAGGCATGATCACCACATAGTGAAGGACTGGAGAGTTCTTGATCTGTGCTGACCTCACCCAGATACAGCTATCCTGTCTCTTCCTACATTTCTCTTTAAACATAACATCAAACAATAGCCAAGCAGGAGGGCAGCTTTTAGGAAATCTCCAGGGAATGGCAGGGATGTCACCTATGAGCTTACCAGTGCATATAGTGTTGATTTTTCTATCTCAACATCTCCTTCCCTAAGCTGGAAAAGGGTAGTCATTCTTCAGAACGTCAGATGTATCCAAGTATCTCCTTTTTTCCGTTTAACATTTTTATTAGTACATGCTTGCAGTACATAATGATTACGTTCATTGTGGGCAGTTGGTACACGTACATAACATAACTTAATTTTTTTTCTTTTTGGTCTTTTTGAGACAGGGTCTAACGTTATGCAGTTTAGACTGGCCTTGAGCTCACTTTGTAGCCCAGGCTGGTCTCGAACTCGCAATGATCCTCCTGCCTCAGCCTCCCAAGTGCAGGGATTACAGGCGTGCACCACCATGCCTGGCTAACACAACTTAATTATTTTTTACTTCCCCATCCCTTTTCCTCCCTCCCTTCCCTCCCTCTCTAAATCAAGTATCTGTTACAAGATATGAGAATTGAAAAGAACCAAAATACTTCAGTCTATAGGATCCTGCTGCCTAGGGAGGGAAAAAGGAGAGAAGAGCTTGGAGTACTAAATGAGAAAGAAGCTCTAGGTGGAGCTGCTGAAAGCCCAATGGCTAGTGATGAAAAGTGACCTGGAAGATTGACAGGCCAGGAAGTGGTGGGGCACTGTCTTGGTTACTTTTCTCTCGTTGCTGAGACAAAATACCCAAAGCCCAAAGTTTAGCTTACAGTTTGTGGAGGTTTCAGTCCATACTTGACTGGTTCTGAGGCAGAGTGGCACATGGCTGAGGGCAACAGTTCATGGCGGCAGAACACAGCAAAAACAAGAGCAAAAAGGGAGAAATGGTGGCAAAGCAGCCTCTTTCCTTCCCCAACATTGTAAACTGCCTACCTAGGGGGCATGTAGCTCTCACACAAGCTACATGCCCTCCTCTTCCACAGGCTCAGGATGTGTACAAAGTAAGCACCCCGGCTTCCTACTGAGTCACTCAGCCAAACCTCTAGACTTACCAAGTTGACACAATGTATTAACGATAACAGGCACCTGAAATACAAGCTGCATGAAAGTTCCAGGACTCATGGATTTCGAATACCTACACTCTACCTTTCCCCTGATCTGACCTTGAGGCCATTTTCCAAACATTCTAATCCCATAATACATGCAAACTGAAGATTTTACTGTTTTTAGATTACTTGATTACTTTAAATAATCGGTGCCTAGGTATATCTGTTATTGTTGTATAGGAATTACTCTAAAATTTAGAACCTTAGGTCAATACATATTTACTATCCTACAATTGCCATGGGTTGGGAAGTAGCTTAGTTAAATGGTTCTGCCTCGAGATCTCTTAAAAGGTTACGGTAAAGATATCAGCTGGGGGAAGAATCATCTGAAGTCTCACCTGGGATTAGAGAACCTTCTAAGATGGCTCACACACATGATTGTTGAGTTAGTGCTGTGTGTTGGCCTGAGTTTCTCCTCGTATGGGTTTCTCAGGTTGCTTGAGAATCCTCATGAACAATGGTTGTCTTTCCCCCACAGCAACAGATTTACAGATGCATTTAAAAACCTCCATATCAGGCAACTTCGTACTATGCAATTTAGCTAAGCTAGAACTGCTTCCTAAAATTTCATTTCCTGGGCAGTTCTGGCTTAACCTTGGCCTTAAGAGACCTTCTGTATTTAAGCTGGAAGCAGGGACATGTCTTTTACACCCTGAAGGTCTTCATGGGCAAAGGACAGGGCACCATTGCCCATGGGCACCTCACATCCCGTCTCTGACCCGCTGGCTTACCTTATTGCCATGCAGCAGCATCCAGGCCTGCAGCTCCCTCTACACTTCTCTTGAGTCCTGTGCCACAGGAAAGTGCCAGCATCAAGGGTAGAGTTACTTATTTCAGTGTTCCTTGAGAACTAGTTTGTTCTTACAGATTCCAGTTTGTCCTTAATCTTGTGCACATTGGGCTTTCTTCTTAGCTGCCCATCTAGTTGACCCACAGTGACTTCAGGCTTAACACCAGACCTCAAAGGAAACAGGAGGCTGCACAGACTTCTCTACCAGCTCCCACAACTGCACAGGATTGAATCCCTTTAAAAGATCTGAAGATGCTGTCACAAGCTTCTGTCACCTTTCACATAGCAACTTGAAACTGTTCTATAGTTCTAGACCTGGCTTTGCCCCAGAAGTCTCTGATATCTAATGACCCTTTCAATATTATTCAGTACTACCCTCATCTTTTCATTACTAAGTTTCTAACTCTGTAATTCTGCTTATAGGTTTCTCTTCTAGAAGAAGTTACCTGGACTTCCAGGAAGATGGCAACCGGGTAGGCAGCAGAGAGAGAACCTCCCAGAGGATTACCACCCAGACAATGGAATATAGCAATATGAAGACAGAAAGGAGAGAGGTGTGTACCCTGAACCCAAGAAGGATCTGAAATGGGAACTGAAGCCCTAGGAAAGATCAAGCAAAACCTCTCCTGGAGGAAAGGGTCGGAGGGCCGCCGCGGCACAGTCGGAGGGAGAAGAGACGGAGAAAGAGGAAGCCACTGCTTCAAACACACTCTTGGCCCAAGCCCTCGTTCCAGCAATTGCAGCTTCAGCTTCGGAGACCCACGCTCATGGAAGCCTCCCGACTCGGCCGGGGGAGAGCGGAGTTCCAAGAGCTGGTCCATGGAGAGGAGAGGGCACAGCCAGGAAAAGAGGCAATGGTGGTTGGGAACTGTTGTCAAATCCAGTGTGAGGATCAGAGGGTGCAACAGCCACTGAAACAGAGTCCCCACCCTGCAGCAACCTTCCAAATCAGCACCTGGAGGCAAGGTAGAGCCAGAGCAGCCAGTACACATCCCACCACACCCAGCTCTATGCCTGCCTCGAGGCTGTGGCCTCCTGCCTCTCCACTCTGTGGGCGGCTGCCAGTGGGGAGCGGTGGGGTGCATCGGCACCCACATCAGAGCCACAGCAACTCCCAGGGATCCAGCCAAGGAACAAACAGGAACTGGAGCACAACAGCAAGAGAGAGCTGCGGATGGAGGTGGATCACACGGCCCCACGCCCTTCTCACTCCAACATCAAGCAGGAAGCATGAACTGAGTTACTGGGCTTCAGCTCCCACCCAAAACGCCCTCTGTGAGCACCTTGAGCCTCGGTGGCCTGCGCAATCACCACCTGTTCCTGACAGCAATGGGACGAGTCCACAGGCTTCAGGACTCACCCCAAACTACTAATACGAGCAACAAGAGTGTCTCCATACTGCTTGCATATATGAACCTTGTATGAACCCATGGCAACCGGGTAGGCAGCAGAGAGAGAACCTCCCGGAGGAATGCCACTCAGACATAGGAATATAG